>JARACY010000089.1:0-155190 GCA_029255725.1 Scrobipalpa atriplicella
ATGTATGGGTTGCTCAGTCAACGGAACCGAACATTTTTCACCAGGAAATTCTTTCAGGAAATGATTAAAATATTACATGAGTAAGTCATTATAACTCACTAAGTCAATTGTTATCATGTAGATTTAGGAAGTTTTAAATGACTTATAGTTTTCAGAAAATTACTAATGAAAAGGAACCAGCAAATTGGCCAAGCATTGGCTCAATCAACGAAACTGATAACATTTTTCACCAGGAAATTCTTTTAGAAAATGATTAAAATATTACATGAGTAAGTCATATAACTCACTAAGTCAATTGTTATCATGTAGATTGATTGGGTTTTAAATGACTTATTAGTTTTCAGGAAATTACTAATGAAAAGGAAACAGCAAATTGGCCAAGCATTGGCTCAGTCAACGAAACTGAACATTTTTCATTAGTAATTTTCTGAAAACTATAAGTCATTTAAAACTCCCTAAATCTACATGATAACAATTGACTTAGTGAGTTATAATGACTTACTCATTTAATATTTTAATCATTTCCTGAAAGAATTTCCTGGTGAAAAATGTTCGGTTCCGTTGACTGAGCAACCCTATCCATCCCTATCAGTTTCTGGTACGCTGTCCCCATGTTATTATGAACACGATCAATGCTTGGCCAATTTGCTGGTTCCTTTTCATTAGTAATTTTCTGAAAACTAATAAGTCATTTAAAACTCAATTAATCTACATGATAACAATTGACTTAGTGAGTTATACGACTTACTCATGTAATATTTTAATCATTTTCTAAAAGAATTTCCTGGTGAAAAATGTTCAGTTTCGTTGACTGAGCCAATGCTTGGCCAATTTGCTGGTTCCTTTTCATTAGTAATTTCCTGAAAACTAATAAGTCATTTAAACCCATTTAATCTACATGATAACAATTGACTTAGTGAGTTAAATGACTTACTCATGTAATATTTTAATCATTTCCTAAAAGAATTTCCTGGTGAAAAATGTTCAATTTCGTTGACTGAGCTAATGCTTGGCCAATTTGCTGGTTCCTTTTCATTAGTAATTTCCTGAAAACTAATAAGTCATTTAAAACCCAATCAATCTACATGATAACAATTGACTTAGTGAGTTATATGACTTACTCATGTAATATTATAATCATTTCCTGAAAGAATTTCCTGGTGAAAAATGTTCAATTTCGTTGACTGAGCAAAATCCATCCCTATCAGTTTCTGGTATGCTGTCCCTTACACCCTGTATTACTCCATGTTATTATGAACACGATCAATGCTTGGCCAATTTGCTGATTCCTTTTCATTAGTAATTTCCTGAAAAGTAATAAGTGATTTAAAACACAATAAATCTACATGATAACAATTGACTTAGTGAGTTATATGACTTACTCATGTAATATTTTAATCATTTTCTAAAAGAATTTTCTGGTGAAAAATGTTCAGTTTCGTTGACTGAGCCAATGCTTGGCCAATTTGCTGTTTCCTTTTCATTAGTAATTTCCTGAAAACTAATAAGTCATTTAAAACCCAATCAATCTACATGATAACAATTGACTTAGTGAGTTATATGACTTACTCATGTAATATTTTAATCATTTTCTAAAAGAATTTCCTGGTGAAAAATGTTCAGTTTCGTTGATTGAGCCAATGCTTGGCCAATTTGCTGGTTCCTTTTCATTAGTAATTTTCTGAAAACTATAAGTCATTTAAAACTTCCTAAATCTACATGATAACAATTGACTTAGTGAGTTATAATGACTTACTCATGTAATATTTTAATCATTTCCTGAAAGAATTTCCTGGTGAAAAATGTTCGGTTCCGTTGACTGAGCAACCCATACATCCCATTTAGTTTCTGGTACGCTGTCCCCGTATTACTCCATGATATTATGAACACGATCAATGCTTGGCCAATTTGCTGTTTCCTTTTCATTAGTAATTTTCTGAAAACTAATAAGTCATTTAAAACTCAATTAATCTACATGATAACAATTGACTTAGTGAGTTATATGACTTACTCATGTAATATTTTAATCATTTTCTAAAAGAATTTTCTGGTGAAAAATGTTCAGTTTCGTTGACTGAGCCAATGCTTGGCCAATTTGCTGTTTCCTTTTCATTAGTAATTTCCTGAAAACTAATAAGTCATTTAAAACCCAATCAATCTACATGATAACAATTGACTTAGTGAGTTATATGACTTACTCATGTAATATTTTAATCATTTCCTGAAAGAATTTCCTGGTGAAAAATGTTCAATTTCGTTGACTGAGCAAAATCCATCCCTATCAGTTTCTGGTATGCTGTCCCTTACACCCTGTATTACTCCATGTTATTATGAACACGATCAATGCTTGGCCAATTTGCTGATTCCTTTTCATTAGTAATTTCCTGAAAAGTAATAAGTGATTTAAAATCCAATAAATCTACATGATAACAATTGACTTAGTGAGTTATATGACTTACTCATGTAATATTTTAATCATTTTCTAAAAGAATTTCCTGGTGAAAAATGTTCAGTTTCGTTGATTGAGCCAATGCTTGGCCAATTTGCTGGTTCCTTTTCATTAGTAATTTTCTGAAAACTATAAGTCATTTAAAACTTCCTAAATCTACATGATAACAATTGACTTAGTGAGTTATAATGACTTACTCATGTAATATTTTAATCATTTCCTGAAAGAATTTCCTGGTGAAAAATGTTCGGTTCCGTTGACTGAGCAACCCATACATCCCATTTAGTTTCTGGTACGCTGTCCCCGTATTACTCCATGATATTATGAACACGATCAATGCTTGGCCAATTTGCTGTTTCCTTTTCATTAGTAATTTTCTGAAAACTAATAAGTCATTTAAAACTCAATTAATCTACATGATAACAATTGACTTAGTGAGTTATATGACTTACTCATGTAATATTTTAATCATTTTCTAAAAGAATTTTCTGGTGAAAAATGTTCAATTTCGTTGACTGAGCAAAATCCATCCCTATCAGTTTCTGGTATGCTGTCCCTTACACCCTGTATTACTCCATGTTATTATGAACACGATCAATGCTTGGCCAATTTGCTGATTCCTTTTCATTAGTAATTTCCTGAAAAGTAATAAGTGATTTAAAACACAATAAATCTACATGATAACAATTGACTTAGTGAGTTATATGACTTACTCATGTAATATTTTAATCATTTTCTAAAAGAATTTCCTGGTGAAAAATGTTCAGTTTCGTTGATTGAGCCAATGCTTGGCCAATTTGCTGGTTCCTTTTCATTAGTAATTTTCTGAAAACTATAAGTCATTTAAAACTCCCTAAATCTGCATGATAACAAATTGATTTAGTGAGTTATATGACTTACTCATGTAATATTTTTATGCTAGTATTTAAAATTCCATAAGTCACCATATTATGGTTTTTGATTAAAGCTTCCGTCATCTGCAAATTAAAAAGCTACTCTATTGGTAATGTAGATAAATGCCAGCATTAGTTATATTATCTATATAAAAAAACACTCGATTTGTGACTCTGAGCCACAGAATATATATCTGAGCTACAGTTTTCAATCAATTATACTTAATTAAATGTATGTTAAATTGAAAGCTTATGTAAAATTATCAACAACAGATTTCGAGATATGCAAACATCGCACAATGCCATTGAACATGCATAAATCATACCTACATACTATCACGCCTATATTTCTAATGGGGTAGGCAGAGCGTCAACAACCTCAACAAATTTCGTTCCGCCACGTCTGTCAAGTTTTGAGGGTTGTTTAAGATAGATCTGTTTATTGCTGTAGTGGAAGGTTGTCAGCCCATCGCCTAAATTACAATATACTGAAACCCTCGAATCCCTTAGCTGGTTTTCACAGCATGCCCGGGAGGAGATGCAGCTGGCTGATTCTATGTATTCTATCGCTCCCAGTCCAGCATGGGAGTTTGCCATTGAAATATAGTCTCTCAATAAGCGCTACGTACTAGAATGGTGACAACGTCTGTGGTCGCGCCGAAAATATGCAAAAGCTGCATTATACTTAGTTAGATTAGATACCTAATTTGAATTCTAAAAACTATACACAAAAAATCTTTTCATTACCTAACTAATTTTAAGACAGCGCTGTCAAGTCTGTTTCTCAAGTTTGACATAAAATGATATAGATAGCGAATAAATAATTGACATTAACATTCCACTAACGTAAGATTGCTTATCTTCTAACCCTTTACGGCATACGTGTCCAAATATGACCACAATTTTTTTATCAGTTATTTTCACTCAGTAAAGGTAACTAAACAAAAATAAACTATCAAAAATGGGTGGTCATATTTGGACTCGTATGCGTTAATGGTAAACTTATAAAATCCGTTTGTCCTTACTGACTGACTGACTGATTCATCAACGCAGAGCCTAAACTACTAAAGCTAGAAACTTGTTTCTTCTATAACGTAACCTCCCACTAAGAAAGGATTTGCGGACCCCCCCCCCCCCCCCCTAAACGGGTAAAAAGGGGGGTTAAATTTTGCATGAAAGTCCGTCAATTTTGAAGGTAGGATCTCCAAATTTTGTATTTAGGCTAATTAAAAAATAATTAACAAGTGTTTCAGCATTTTTGTATTTTTCACCCCTAAGAGGGTTAAATAGGGGATGGAAGTTTGTATGGAAATTCCGTGAATTTTGATGAGAGGATCTTCCAATTTTATTTTTGGGCTAATAATTAAAAAAATAATTAGCACGTGTTTCAGCGTTTTTTGTATTTTCCACCCCTAAGGGGGTTAAATGGGGGATGAAAGTTTGTATTGAAATTCCGTCAATTTTAAAGATAGGATCAGCGCGGGAACTCAATCCCACGGGAAAACTCTTAGCTGCGGGTGAAACCGCGGGGCGGAAAGCCTAGTTTGATATAAGAGAGCATGATCTATGCTCACCTCTTAAAATTCCTTTTGTATTGTTGTATTGTATAAAATTCCTTATTTTAAGCTTTTAAGTGTTTTACGTCAGCTTAAAAGTGTCATTGGGCCCGATTCGTAACCATCCCGACTTAACTAAATCTTAAGTAAAATTATTGCCAACCCGTTCTATTCTCTCATGATAGAAAGTGACAGGTATGGACTTATATTAGTTAAGTCGCGTATTTTGCAACCACGAATTGCTACCAATGTCGTGTATTTATTTGCTATCTCTCTCATATGCTAAACTTGAGAATGTGACAGCGCTATCTTAATATTAGTTGGATAAGAAATAGTAGGTATCGCCAGAATCGACAGCAATAATTAGCATTATTTTATTAGCTAATATTTTAATTTACATTCGCATCTGAGTTCATAATCGCATGCTTATCTATCGTCTAGCTCTATTCGCATTTGCCTACTTATTATGTAAATCAAGACGAGGGAAGAAGGAGAAACATATTGTTTTACCCTACTGCCAAGGAAGGGTTATGTTTTTCGCGCGTATCTTGTATGTACTGATATTTCTTTATTACCTCGTATCTCCAAAACGGCTGGATGGATTTCGACAAATAGGGTATCGTTTGATTGGTCTCAAACACCCGAGTGTTTTTAGATTGGTGAGATTTTTTAAAATTTAATATGGCGGGTTTTTGGCGCCAAATTGCAATTGTTCAAAAAAAAAATTTCGGCAGTAACTATCTAATGGGGTATCAAAATAAAGGTAATTAAAAGGAGATTTCAAAAGTATATATGAGCCATATGTATAAACTCAATCATACCAACAAAAAAATCTGATGTTAGATGAAACGTCTTTATGCGTTACGAAGAAGAAAATAAACAACTTATTGGCCAAATAAACTTTAAAATACCAAAGAAAAAAAAAAAAAAAAAAATAACTTTACTATGAACGGGATTTAGCATGATTAATTCCCCGTGTGGAAATCTCCCTCACTACCCGTTGAGCTATTTGGGCGCTAAGTGATTAGGCGAAAGTAACGTATCCCTTCCGTGGCTTATGTAAACAAGTAGGGAAATTTTAATAAGAACAGTCTAAATTTTTTTCTAAACCGATACCAGCAACTACTTACAGAACATTTTAAAATAATTCTAAACGTACACAAACATTCTTACTCCTAAAAAACCACTCTAATTTGATCCTCAATGATGTCACAGTAATATTGCATAAACCGTTAGATTATAATCTATCTTAATTTAACCTAACCTAACCTACCGATTTTACGCTGACACATACGAAGATACATTCATAATAATCATACATACATACATAATAATCACGCCTTTATCCCTAATGGGGTAAGCAGAGCGTAAACGACCTAAGATGCTCTCCTCATCTGCAATTTTGCATGGACGCGACGTAGGCAAAATTTTATTACGAGTTAAAATTTTTGTGCTCTGCAGAAGTCGTTTGTTATCATTATCATTAGTAGAACATGTAGTTTAAAGGATGCAGTACTTTTTTAACACCCTGTATTTTAAGAAAATTTAAAAGGGCGCGAGGGATTCAGCGTATTGCTCTTGCTATTAATCTTTCAATGAGACTTCTTTGTTGGACGTGGAAAAGAAAGGGTAATTAGGCCGTAGACTCTATGCTTACCCCGTAAGGTTTATAAGTGATTCAAATATCATAAAAACTGATCTTTTACTGCCTTTGATCAATGAGCAAACATTATTTGTTATATTACGTTTTCGCATTAGCAGTATAAGGTGTATAAGGAGAGAGTGCTAATTATTGGTAACTTACATACATACATCAAATCACGCCTTTATCCCTGATGGGGTAGGCAGAGCGTAGGCATTGTTAACTTATTTATGAGATATTATTAGATAAATAACATGTGACTAAAAAAAAAACTAAAGGTAGCCGTCGGGAGACCTATTAAAAAACCATAAAATATTAAAAACTAGACGACACATTTAAAATTTAAATTAGGACACAATAATAAACTACTTAAATAATAAATATAAAAATTATATATTATACCTAGATAAAAAAAAACATCAATTTTTTAAAGTTGTAATTATATGAACGTCTTCTTCTGCTCCTTCTACTCCTTGCTTTTCAAGGAGTTGAAGAGGAAGAAGAAACAAAAATAATTGAGAACACAATTTGATAAGCAAACAAAACATAAGCAAACATTCCTTAAAAAAATAAGCTTGGTTCTAACCAACACAACATGCTACGGAATTAAACTCTTTCACGCTACTTACTTGAATCCTCGGACATCCAAATCGACACACGAACGTGACGAAACTTTAGTTACTTTTCGCGTGACGTGTCAGCGCTTAGTTTGAAAAGCGCGTGGGCTTTTACAGTGCGTCCGATGCAACTGCACCCCGAGGAGGCGAGGACTGCCCTGCCGGCCCGCCCCGCGTGCAACAGGCAGACGGCGGGCCCGGCAAGCCCGGCCACTGGAACCTCCACTCAGGCACATGCGTCGTACGGCCCAGCAACACGATAACCTAGATCAGATTTCGGATAAATGATTTTACGCTCTGCCTACCCCGCATGGGATAAAGGCGTGACTTTGTACTTACTTTATACAAGTATATGTATTTTTTTACATTATTATTATTGAGGATTTTCGCACTTACATTGCTTTTTTGTTTCATGCATATGAGAAGTAAGAAAATTCGCGGATTTGAACCCGCAACCTTCGGAATGCTATTCCATCGTTGTTGCCGACCATTATTTTAGGCGATAAAACTACCAATGACACTCAACAAAGGAAAGTAGGTGGGTTCAAATCTTTACGGTCGAAAAATTAAATCCCCAAGGGACATAGGTTGGAATAATGAAAAATATTTAATATCCCTAAATATATAACGTCCCTTACAAAATTACTTGAGCGCAGCTAGCATCATTTGTATTATTTTTCCCCGAGTTTCGATATCGACTTCTTTATTGAGAATAGTTGTCCAGTTTCAGGTAGGTTCATTCCCTAAAAGATGAGCATATTTTTTACACCTAGTATTACGTTGACCCAACTTTCAGGGACAGTCCCTGCATCATATTTACAGTTGCGTCAAAGCTACGGATTACAAGGAATCCACAAGACCTCATTTTTCATTAGGTACTGAAATAAATATACAGTTTCGAAGATTTTGTGATGCGTAACACGGTATATATTTTTTTGGATTTTTTAATTACAATATTTTTTGAGTTATAAAAAAAAAACAAATAATAAACCTGACTTAGAGGGTAAGTACAAAAAATAAAAAATAAATTTCTTTTTTAAGTTTTTAAATTTAAATTTCTTTCTTTATTATCTAAAGGCAACTGCCAGTAAATAAATACAAAGGGGTCACTAACAACACACCGCAGTAAAAAAAAAAAAAAAAATAAGAAACCCCCGACAAACTATCCTAAAAAGTAAAATTGTAGACCCATTCATGCGTCGTTGGGGACCGCTTTGTAAACAAATAAATTCGAAGTTAATTAATGTAACATTAAATTCACAAACTCTACTTTCATAAGTTCCTAAATGCTTTAAACTTCTTACCTATTCTGCATACTGTTTAGCTTTCATAGTTATTGACAGGGTTACATATTTGTTTACAAAGCGCGCTTTCATGGGGGACCGCGGTCCCACAACGACGCATGAATGGGTCTACATTTGTTTTAAACAATTATTTTTTAGTTTTTTAAGGTTATTTTGTCGGGGGTTTTTTAAAATTTTAATTTAGTTTTTTTTTACAAAGTTCATTGGCCGAAATAAAAGGACATTTCTCGGATTGTGCGTTTTGAAATGCACAATCCGCGTGATGTCCCTTTCTCCGGCCGATGAGCGATTTCGGGGATTGTGCGTAACATAGATAATTATATATTACAGGATAGTATTGTATGCTTCCCACAAACTGAAAGGGGCTGCTCAGTCATCGAATCTGAACAATTTTCACCAGAAAATTCTTTCAGGAAATATTTGGTTTCGCTATACAAATTGTCTGATCGAGTTAGTCAGTTTTTATGGGGTCGCCAAAATTTATTAACTTTTGAAAGAATTTCCTGGTGAAAAGTTGTTCAGTTTCATTGATTGAGCATCCCTTATCAGTTTTTCGTGAAGTTTTCAATTACATCCGGTATTCTATCCACTTTATCAATCTACTATTGTATATCGGTATAGACGTTCGCGGAAATGGTCGTAAAAGACACACTAGACGTAACAGGAACTGGACCTAATGGACCGAAAGGTTTAAATTATTTTAACATAGGCAAAGAAAATATAATATTAGCTATATAGGTATAAAAAATATTTTAAACCCACTATCACAGTCAGTAGACTCAAAAACTTTGTCAGTTATCGCATTACAATATAAATAAAAACATTCCAATTATTTAATATAAATCTTTCAATTTTGTTTAGAGTGCTGTGCGTTAGCTTTTACCCAATAGAAACAGGTAAACACGAAGTTGCAAGCTAAATTCGGTTGAGGGTTTTAGTGGGAAACGCGTGCGGCAAGGCAATATGCAATAGTTTTGTTAACTCGATAGTTCCACTTCCAAGATCTCTTGATCGGCTTACTCGGGAACCCGTAATGGGATGTAGCCTACCTATGCATTCATAGCCTAAGCTGGTTAGAATAGGTAAGACCATACATACATACGTACATAAATCACGCCTTTGTTCCTGATGGGGTAGGCAGAGCGTCAACGACCTAAACAAAGGTCGTTACGCCTCGTCTGACAAGTAAGACCATAACCTAAAGAAATTATGATGCATATTCTAAAATAGTAAAGGACCAATGGTTGAAACCCAGTGATAATAATTATCATAATAATAAAACAACATGATTATAATAATAAAACAACTTTCAGAACGTAAGTAGGTCAAAGAATAAAATCGATTTTGAATAATTATATTATCCGCGACCGAAAAATTAATATGGGAAGTCCAACTTTTCAACCAAAATGTAACGGATCATCATCCCCCCCATATTTCACGGAGTCGGCTAGGTAGCCAGATTAGGTAATCTAGGGGATTGAACGAGGTAGCGTATTTACGTTCTGTACAAGGCCAGAACGCCGCCATAGGGAACTGCTCGCGTATATTTTGTAACGGGGTTTTTATATTTGCGATTACGAAGTATACACAGATTTTAGCGTACTGCTCGTGTATAGTTTGTAATGCAAACGCGTGCGACCTAGTTCCGAAATATACAACGCCACAACACCTTTTGGGCTTATAGGGTTTTTATTGGACACCTTTATATAGGACGGTAAGACTGGGTGTAAGGGACATCAATGCGGCATGTAAGGGACAGTAATACTGGGTGTAAGGGACGGTCATATAAAACTAAGTGTAGTAGTGGATAGTAATGCTGGCTGTAAGGGACAGTATGAAACATTACGTTTTGCGGGCAGATAAAAAATGATGGACTAGAATCATTTAAAAACATAGAATGTACCAGCTGCTTCTCTTCCAAGGCAGACAATAAATTTGACTCAAATTTCTTGGAACTACATATGATCATATTTATTGGAACTATGGTCATATTTCTTGGAGCTATGATAATATTTCTTGGAGCTATGATAATGTTTTTTGGAACTATGAATCTTAGTTCTGGGAAATAAAACTATAGCGAAGCTGCAGCTGGTACATTCTATGATTTTAAATTTTTAGTCCAGCATGGCATGGCATACTTGTACTCGAACCAAACTTGCCATCGTACCCAACTCGTACTCGTGCCAAACTTGCACTTAAACTCGCACTCATGCAAAACTCGCACTAAAACTCGCATACGTGCCAAAATCGCACTAAAACTCACACTCGTGCCAAACTCGCACTAAAACTCACACTCGTGCCAAACTCGCACTAGTGCCAAACTCGCACTAGTGCCAAAACTCGCACTAGTGCCAAACTTGCACTAGTGCCAAACTCGCACTTGTGCCAAACTCGCACTAGTGCCAAACTCGAACTAGTTCCAAACTCGCACTAGTACCAAACTTGAACTAGTGCCAAACTCGCACTAGTGCCAAACTCGCACCAGTGCCAAACTCGCACCAGTGCCAAACTCGCACTAATGTCAAACTGCACTAGTGCCAAACTCGCACTAGTTCCAAACTCGCACTAGTGCCAAACTAGCACTAGTGCCAAACTCAAACTCGCACTTGAGATGAACTCGCACTAAAACTCACTTTGTCCCCACCTTGACCCCACCTTGCCCACACCTTGGCCAAATCTGCCGAACCCGCCAAATATGCAAAACCCGCGAACTTTTAGCAGAGACACATCGACTGAAAAGTAATTGAGTAATTAGACTACCCATTACAAGTAATGCAATTAATTTTGGGACTACATGTAATGCCATTATAAATAATTGTAATGTGATTAACGATTAATGCCCAACACTGTCTCTAAGCGTACTGGCAATGTATATTATGAAAGAAGCAATTAACTTATGTCACTACGAACTATACACGAGAATTGGCGTACTCCTGTTGTATACTTTGGAATGCCTAAGTAAAAAAGTGAATTCCAATCTATACGTGAGTAGTTACACCCCCTGGTGTTCTGGCCTTGTACAGAACGTAAATACGCAACGAGGTACTGGTTTTACACAGACCGACTGCCAAAATGTTACGGATTAGTTGATTAACAGTAGCTATTATCCGGTGTGTATTTATCATTTTCAGCAACCTTTTTCCTTGCTTGGAAAACCCTAATTAACCTTTACTGACAAATACATACAAGTTGTTTGCAAAAAAATCATTATGCGTGCAGTAAGATATCATCACTCTATTATTATAACAATAATCAGTTTTACATCCAGTTACTAGCAATACGAAAATTTGTTTTCAGATAAGTAGTATAATATGCAGCTTTTTCCAACTCCTTTATATCTAATCATACTGGAATTGAATTATAAAATACATAATACATATCTGATGATAAAACAGTGCCCTAAAAGTAGATAAACCTAAATGTGCAAATATAATTGTAGTTTTTTTACCCATCGAACTAAAATATAACTTGAATGAGATTCAATGACTCGCATGTGCTAACAATATAACTGTTATACGAACACCTAGTGTAATTCAACGGCTGTGCTATGTGTAGATAGAAATAGGTTACACCACAAATGTGGTTCATTATGTGTGTGAGTGAGTGAGACTGGTGCGACGATGCTGAGTCGGTGGAAGAGCAAAGACAAGTCGGATAAGACCAGCAAATCCTCCAGCTCCGGCGGGAAGAAGAAAAGAAAAGGAAGAGAGAATGGTAAGGTGTCGTTGTACTTTTTTAAACTTTTGTAAGGCAAAGAGCGTAACATCTATTAATCTAAATAATTAAATAACTAAGCATGCCTTTATAACCTAGAACAAAATAAATTAAATAAATGCTCTGCCTTAGAAAAGTCCTTAATTTGAGGTCGTTACCTAATTAGTTATTACCTTTCCGGATTGTTTGGCAACTCGAAAAATCTTAGCTCGAAGTCCTAAAAATAAAACTGTGTTAAGAAGCAAGTGTTCGTGTCATTGCTACAGGGACAAAATGCATTTGTATTCAGTGTGGATACTTAACACGCTGCGTCAATCTGTTGTCCCCATTAGATATAGGGAAAGGACTACGAAAATAAGTTTGTAATGACAAAACCCTTTTTTTTCGTGATGTATGAACAAATTTACAGTTTTCGGATTTTTCCCTTTGATTGTGCTATTAGACACTGCTTCTTTCTAAATTTAATGATTGTAGGTTAACGGGAAATATCCTATAGGTTTTTGAATCTTGAGGAAAATTTGAATTTTATACTGAATACTCAGGTCTATGGTCTCTTAAATTTGTAAAATAATCATACTTTTAAGTCCTCGCAATCAAAAGATATGAACGTATGTTTGATTATTTGCAAGGGAACTGAAAACTAAAAGTATACTTTTTTGTGATCTAACCCAAAAAATCTAGTTTTTGGATTTTTTCCTTTGATTGTGCTAGGAGACATTGCTTCTTGCAAAATTTCAAGAGTTTCCTAGGTCATCGGGAAGTACCCTATAGGTTTTGCCTTCCTCAAGATTCAAAAACCTACAGGGTACTTCCCGTTTACAATCATGAAATTTAGAAGAAGCAGTGTCTAATAGCACAATCAAATGAAAATATCTAAAAACTGTAAATTTATTCAAACATCACCAAAAAAAAGGATTACAAACTTGTTTTAGTAAACGTCTTCCTATATCTAGTATGGGGACAACAGCAAACTTAAGTTTGTTTGTTCTTTAGTTCAGTTGATATTTTTGGGTGAAAAAAGTCCCAAGAAGTGCCCAAGAACATAGAGCATAAAACATTCCCAAGAAAATGCTTAAGGGTTGAAATATGAAAACAATATTAACGCTAAATCTATACAAATCGTGTCTGCGGCTCCAGTCATTAAGTATTGCACCCAGGGAGGACAGCATTTTTTTTTTCATATAAGTATCGACCTGTATTCCTTAGGAAACGTTCACGTGCAGTTTCATGACATGATTAGGATCATAAACTTAAGGGTATTGCCCTTAAGTTTGGCCAGCTATTTTTGTACACCCAGTATAAGCACTTAATTAGTCCAATTAGATCTAGTTTTCTTTAAAGCCTTATTTGTTTCAGAAGAAGACTGGCACGGAGATGGTTCTCGGATCGATGGTGAGTTAATTACCCCTACTAGTCTTAACTAACCCAATGTTGGGCATGTACATAATTATCATAATAATTAAATTTACTTATAATAAGTACCACGAAGTGTGAATAATTGGTTTCAGTAACCTTTTCTTCAAACTTCGTGGTTCGGAGTACAGGTGAAGTTATTATTATGTATATGTATTGTACCGGTCTATAGAAAACTTTATGACACCCCAAAAAGTTAGCTGTACTAGAGCTATTAGGTATAAGTTCTTCAATAGCCCGTAATTAAGCGCAACATTTACCTAGACACAGAATAAGTAACATTAAGTTTAAGGCGATGTAGTCCATAAACTAGCAGCCCTGCAGTGGCTAACAGCTTGATAAGAGCTGAAACGATATGTTTTCTTGTTTTTGCGTGATAACGTCTTATAATAGGCCAGTCAATATGTTCATCGATCGTCGGAAAGGCGCACGTTACTACGATTGTTCTATATTAAGACCGAATTTCGCAACCCTGAAAACCATGTGTTACTCCCGTGATATTTTTTTTAGGTATAACGATTTCTTAATTTGATACAAATTAAATCAAACTAGAGCTCTCTACATCCATTGTTTGCTGAGATACAGCCAGTCAGAAATGAGCATGTTTTCCAAATCACCAACGCAGAGCCTAAACCACCTAAACTACTTAAGCTAGAATCATGAAATTTGAACAGCAGGTTTATTTTATAACGTTACCTTCCAGTAAGAAAGAATTTTTGGATTTTTCAACCCTGAGGGGGTTAAACAGGGAATGAAAGTTTGTATGGAACTCTGTCAATTTTGAAATTACTGCCAATTTTGTGTTCTAAAAATTATAGACACGTGTTTCATTAAAAATAAAACACAACACGGGTACAGGGAGTTTCAGAGAATCTGTACTCGCGGAAGAATCGGCCCGACCAAAGAGCAGCTTGTTGAACGGAACCTTCGACGCCGAACTTGGCCGAACGTTACACAGGTGTGTTCCTAGAGTGCGCCAGCTGTTTCTCCGGGCATGCTATAAACCAGCAAAGGGATTCGTTTAGGTGAAGGGCTGAGAAACTGTCGCGATATAAATCCTGTTTCTTTACGCTCTGCGTGAATGATCTAGAGTGCTTACAATAAAGTACATTGCCCTGTTTTACAAAACGCTGGAACATTCAGCTAAACGGATGCATTAGTCGGTGTAAGTTTCTAAAATTAACCATCTTTAAAGCAAAGACGAATTCCTACCTCAATCACAGTGATGCCATCCCACTGTCTGGTGTAAAGAAAAATAGTAATTTAAGAATTCAGTGAGCCGTAAGTTTTTATAATACATCTTCTCAATTTAGTATCATAAAAATACTAGCGGCCCGCCCCAGGCTTCGCACGGGTAAAATTTAATATCATAAACAAAACATCAAAAATAATTCATTTATCAATAACGTCGGAGGATATTACCCAAAATTGTACGATACCGGAGATATTTTAATTTATCATGTAGTCCTTATATACACATTTTTAGGAAAAAATAATCTATGTTTAACTCCCAATTACTTTAAGAACACATACATATTATTGTTGTTAATTGTGGAGTCGACGCCAGCCATGGTTAACAAAGTAGCGTTGTTATTTAAGTTGTAACGATAGATATAATTCGTAAATTGCAGAAAATTTACTATTAAGAGCTTGGCTGGGCTGGCGTCGACTCCAAAATTAACAACAATAATATGTATGTGTTCTAATTATATTATATTTTAAAGTAAGTGGGAGTTGATCAAAACAATTATTTGTTACCTTTTAGTGCGTCTTAGGAAGGCATGGAAGGCGGTCATTGATTTTTGTAAATAACCTTTTATTTATTACTTTTTAGTTAATGTTCCATAATCCCCTTAATTCCCACACAAAGAAACTACGTCCACTAAAAAGTAATCTGCGGCATGTGTGTAGTAGGCTTAATAGGATGATTTGAGTTTCATTACATCAACAAGGTGAATAACTTTAAGAGGTGCGCGCTATCACTCATTGAAAAGAAAAAATAGAAACATATCTTTTGCATCAGAGGATGGATTGGATATTAATCGCTCATTTAGCTCAGTAGCTCATTTTGCTCAGTGCAAAGTGCATGATACAAAGATATTACTTTTTCAATCTCTCAACCTGAATGATACGTTTACTTGCGTTATGAGCAAGATGTAGCATATAAAGAAACCAAAGAACGAATTTGTTCTGTTTACAATACTCCATTCATTATTAAAAAATAATTTTCCCCATACTAAAACGGTCATTTAGTATGGCAGGAATTATTTTTTAATAATGAATGAAGTATAGATGTTTTTGTCCTAAAAATGTAACAGAGAAATTTCCCTTCTGAAATCGGTCCAGGCGTTTTTGAGTAATCGGTGAACATACATAAAAAAAATTAATGTGCTCCAGGTCTTCGATTCGTCAGCTCCACTTCACCAAATTTTATATTCTGAATGTATTTGCTTGACAAATTACTTAAAATATGGAAATCGCTATATGTGTGCCTATAAAATTTGAGGAGTTCCCTCAGTTCCTCATGGATTCCATAATCAGATCCTGGCAAGATTTTTATGGGACCACCTTTCTTTCAAACAAAAAAAGAATTTCTGAAATCGGTCCAGGCGTTTTTGAGTAATCGGTGAACATACTTAAAAAATATTAATGTGCTCCAGGTCTTCGATTCATCAGTTCCACTTCACTAAATTTTATATTCTGAATGTATGTGCTTGACACATTACTTAAAATATCAAAATCGCTATAAGTGTGCCTATAAAATTTGAGGAGTTCCCTCAATTCCTAATGGATTCCATAATCAGATCCTGGCGAGATTATTATGGGACCACCTGGGAAGTATACTCTTTCAAACAAAAAAAGAATTTCTGAAATCGGTTCAGGCGTTTTTGAGTAATCGGTGAACATACATAAAAAAATAATAATAAACACAATAATACTTATTAATAAACTAGCGGACCCGGCAGACTTCGTCCAGCCCAGAAAAAACAACTTTTCCCGTGGGAATGACATACTTTCCCGTGGTAAAAGACAGTTAAAAACCTTCCTCATGAATCTTTTTTTTTTTTTAATACGCATCAAAATCCGTAGCCTAGTTTTAAAGATCTAAGCATACATACATACAGACAGAGGGAAGCGACTTTGTTTTATTTTATACTATGTAAGGATAAGGAAGTTGGTTCACGACGAATTGAGAACCGCCTCCTTTTGGAAGTCGGTTAAAAAGAAACCAATAACCAGTGATAGCCATAAAAAATCATTATTTTTAAATATTTAGCGATGCATCACGAACTTTTTATACTGCTTGAATTATAGTATTTTGAGGGATACATTTGCAATTTTTTTTGCTATGAAATATGGGTTATACAGTTAAATACTTCTGATTCTACTTTAATTTCTGATATACAGTTAAATACTACCCTTATTACTAAACATTACATAAATACATACACATAAAAGTAGAGCATGAATTATAATTATAAGAAGTAATTTAAGAAATCAATATTTAAATTTAAGTATGTAGTTTAAAGTACGTTTATTCGGCGTTTTTACGGTGAAGGAAAACATCGTGAGGAAACCTGCACACACCTACGAAGAAATTCAAAGGTTGTGTGTAACCAAATCTAGGATTGGGTCTGGTTACTCTTCTGGGTTGCGGAGGTCAGATGGCAGACGCTCTGTGTAAAAACCAGTACCCTCGTTCAATCCCCTAGATTAGGTAGCCGATCCCGTGAAATACGGGAACAAGGCTAGGAAGATGATTATGACTTTAAGGTCCGAAAATACTGTTTTTCCTATTCACAAGCTAATATAATAACATACATACATACATCAAATCACGCCTTTATCCCAAATGGGGTAGGCAGAGCGAAAACGACCTAAATAAGGTCGTCCCGCCACGTCTGACAAGTTTTGAGGGCTATTAATTACGCAGATGATTATGTAGGTAGTGTATTGCTTTAGTGACGGGTTGTCAGCCCATCGCCTAAATTGCAATAATTGAAACTCTCGTATCCCTTAGCTGGTTTTTACAGCATGCCCGGGAGGAGATGCAGCTGGCACATTCTATGTTTTTCCATCGCTCCCAGTCCAGCATGGAAGCAATAATATAATAAGCTTCAAATAATTTCGACAAACAACACTGAAGGGAAACAGTAACGGAACGCAGCCAGATGACAGTGACCTATATACTGGAAATGGGTTAGTTACCAGCGCTAGTTTGTCTAGGCCGTGCGTTTCAGGATATTTTCAGGAAACTGCGCTTACTCGCACTGAAACTCAATGAAACAATTTTTTTTTTAACATGTAAATAAACAATACTCGTATGCAAGTCTCATAATATGAGAACGCATGGTTTCCTTTCGCGCAGGAGAGTATAGCGAGAGGCTATTAATAAATATTAGTCGAGTTCGTGCAGTTGTGCCGAGGAGTGGGTCGGTGCGCGATTATTTCTAGTGCGTGTTACATTTGGCCGCGCAGTCTGCAGTCCGTCAGTTCTCCGCCCCCCGCCGTCCATAGAGGATCGGAGGTTACTCAAGTAACCTGAAAATCGACGTGTTTCGCGAAACTTTTTGAAATCCTACGAAAATCTTACAAACATTTTTTTAATTTTGTTTTCTCATTTGCGACTGGTGATGGCTCTAAGTGAATTCTTTCGTGTGGTTTGGTTTCTTGTGTGTGTAATGGGATCTACAAATTCCTAAATGCATGGGACAAACCGTTGTTGTTGCGGACCGAAAGGTTCAGACAGTGATAGTGGAGTGGTGAACAATCCGCGTGCTAATAATAATGGACAGCTTCAGATCGAAACCGAATTGTGCATTCACAGACTTTTGACTTGCCGGTGCTGTGATAATAAGTGTGCGCAGGGTGAAGAGCATGTGCATACTGGAACATTTGGATCGTTAGGAGCTTTGGGGAGCGCGTTTCCTCCGGCCGAACCGCCGGAGTTCTTGTTCGGGGTTTACCCCGACTCGATGCAGCTGACGAGTCCGATCCCGACGCCCCCACCGCCGCCAAGGAGGCTACAGATTCCACTCTCATCGCCAAGTAGTAGCTTGCCAACGGTTACACCAGAGTTACCAGCGCCCCCGATACCAGAGTTACCGGCGACCACCCCTAAACCAAAGGCATTGGCGCCCCCTACACTAGCTTCGTCAGCACCCGCTGCACCAAAATCAATATCGTCCCTTAAACCAAAGTCATCGGCGTCCCCAACACCGAAATCATTAGCGCCCTCCAAACCAAAGTCATTGGCGCCCCCAACACCAGCTTCATCGGCACCCGCTACACCAAAATCGTCGTTGCACCCTACGGCAAAGTCATCGGCGCCCCCTACACCAAAATTGTCAGCGCCCCCTACACCAAAATTGTCGGCGCGCCCTACATCAAAATCGTCGGCGCGCCCTACGGCAAAGTCATCGGCGCGCCCTACGGCAAAGTCATCGGCGCGCCCTACGGCAAAGTCATCGGCGCGCCCTACGGCAAAGTCATCGGCGCGCCCTACGGCAAAGTCATCGGCGCCCCCTCTAAATCAAAATCGTCGGCGCGCCCTACGGCAAAGTCATCGGCACCCGCTACACCAAAATCGTCGTTGCACCCTAGGGCAAAGTCATCGGCGCCCCCTACACCAAAATCGTCGGCGCGCCCTACGGCAAAGTCATCGGCGCCCCCTGCACCAGAGTCGCCGCCGTCCCCGATACCGGTGTCGACGTCGTCCGAAGATCGGACTCCTACGCCACCACTGCTATCTGACCCAACGACGCCTACAAGACTACCTTCAGATCCGACGACGTTCCCTTCATCACTGCCGTCGGATACGACGCCTCCAGCACCAATCCTGTCAGATACGCCACCGACTCCGTTCCAGTCGGTTCCACCGAGGCCGGCACCACTACAGCTGTCACATCACCGAACGCCACGCTCATCAACTATATCCCTGCCACCATCGCCACTCCTGCGGCATGTGACTGTGGACTTGGACTTATTGAACGTATCAAGCTCCAGTAACGACGAGTCCATTGCGATAAATGACCAAAGGAATAGGCTCGTCAATGAGAACGGTGACCTGTTCAATGGCCTGATCGGCAGTTTAAAGGATCCGTATTCGTCGCACAGCTGCTCCGAGCAGTCGCTGAGCGCTCACGAAAGTAAGTAGCTACCACTTGTTTACCACATGTTTACCACTTGTTGCACGCGCGACTCTCTCATATTATACCTATCTATACCTTATAGTTATAGCAGTTTCACAGTATTTCACTCACCTATGTATTTTCTTCTTTACAGATTTGATACGCTGACAGTAAAGTAAGTGTTTTTCATGTTCATTGTATTGTGGACTCTGTAAATGAAATGTTTTGTATGTTTGAGTTTTTTTTAATGCAACCACAATGTTTTCACGATACTCAATAGTCATACCTGATTGAGTTAGTTTTATGATAACAAAAACATATTATTTTAAAAACTATATTTAATTAGAAGGACGACTCGAGCTATGTTCTGATTGCGATTTTATGCCGGATGTAAGGGACAGCTTAACTCAAACTGATAGGCTTAATCAGCCAATGAAACTGAAAAATTTTGACTAGGAAATTCTTTCAAGTAGAAGTTTCAAGAAACGAGTTTAGCGGATCTCCTAAAAAGGATTAGCTAGAGGGGATTGTTTGGTTCGAATTATTATGTATTGAGGTCAACACAATAATGGCCCGAAAAGTGAGCTGACGTCATAAATCATAATTTATAATATTTCCTATTTTTTTTAAATTTCATGAACCGCGATATCTAGATAGTTGTTATTTCTGTTGCTGCTATAACATCAAATGCTAAAAATAGAATTAAATAAACATTTAAGGGGAGCTCCCATACAATAAATCAGTTTTTTTTTTGCCGTTTCCTGCTCGATATTAAAAACGGCAACAGTTAAACGCTTGAAATATTCTCAGAACATTGAGTTGTATAAATTCATTCCTCTTCTTCTTCAGTGCCGTCTCCTATCGGAGGTTGGCAACCATTTCGGCGATTTCAATTTTCGATAGCGCTGCTCGGAACAACTGAGTGGTGGTCTTATTGAACCATTGGCGTAAATTGTCAAGCCATAACATTCTTGGACGGCCAGGTCTTCTTTGGCCCAATATTTTGCCTTGAATGATGAATTGCAGCAGCTCATATTTAGGGTTCCGCATGACGTAACCAAAATATTGTATTTTCCTCTTTTTAATTGTTTTTACAATCTCTGTGACTTTCCCCATTATTTCCATAAATTCATTGAAAATAAAAATTAAATTAATATAAAATAAATATTTAAGGGGGGCTCCCTATAGCTTGCTAGCTTGGTTTCGCCTATAGCTATAGGCCTATATCTCCTTAATTATAGCTATTACGGCATGATGGGTGTCGTTTTCGGATAATTTAAGGATGAGAAATTCATTTATGGAAGAAAAACATCAATTTCATAAAAAAAAAAAATATTTCATACATTCCGAAAAACGTGAACTTAAATTTTTTGGTAAATAGACGTTTATTTGTTAACCCCGAAAAATATAAGTGTACAAAAAATATATTCTGAGAGCTGCATTTACGTGAATTCTAACAATATAACATTTATTGGTATATTGTAAGGAAAAGTGTTTAAAAAAATTACCTATGTTTCTGAGTATCAAGCTCTTTCATTGTCAATGTATGTTTCTTTTCTATCTTTCTATATAGGTACATCTATATCTATACATAATAATAAAACTGTAAAAGGCCGATTTCTGTAAGAACATTGAATATTTTTATGAAAAACTGTTACAATTATAGCAATAGAAGCCAAAACAACCATTTTTAGAATTTTTGTCTGTCTGTCTTTCTGTCTGTTTGTCCGGGCTAATCTCAGAATCTCCTAGACCGATTTTGATGGGACTTTTTTATTTGCCTGAGTTTTTTCTTGGACAGTAAACAAGGATATAAATAGTCACGCCAATAGACTTAGGGGGTGGGCAGGAAATTAAATCTCAGAAACTCCTGGACGGATTTTGATGGTTTTTTTTTTTCATTTTATTGTGTTTTTCTTGGACAGTAAACAAGGAATATAAATGATCACGCCAATAGACTTAAAGGGTAGGCAGGAAATTAAATCTCAGAAACTCCTGGACTGATTTTGATGGAACTCTTTTCATTTGACAGATTTTTACCTGGACAGTAAACAAAGATATAAATAATCACGCCGAATGACTTAGGGGTAGACAGGAAATTGAATTTTGATTGCTTTTCAACCGATTTTGATAGATTATTTTTTTCGAGTAAGTATTACCTGGACTTAAACTTATAATACTACTAATCACGCCACTTGACTAAGGGGGTAGAAACGAAATTAAAGTTTGATTGTTTTTAATCGATTTTGATGGATACTTTTTTATTCAACTGAGTGTTATCTGGACTTAAACTTAAGATAAACTAATCACGCTACCTGACTTAGGGGGTAGGCAGGAAATTGTATTCTGAATGTTATTAAACCGATTTGGATTAAACTTTTTTGATTCAACTGTGTGCTACCTAAATAGGCCTGCATTCGACTTATATAAACTTCCAAACAGTAGCATAGACTGGGAGAAACCTCCACATGGTGAAGGCGGTAACAGTTAAATTACTGGCTAAAACTCTCATCATACTGTGATGTAAAGATGCCTTCGGTTCGGCTTTAATGTTAATTATAGTAGTATATTTCGTCAAAGTCAAAGTCAAAGTCAAATCATTTATTTCCAAATAGATTCTTACGAACACTTTTAGAAAGTCACAGATGAGTCTATTACAAAGAAAATTATATCAATGTCACAAAAGCAAATAAAATAAAAATATATTACAATGATGATGAAGAAGCACGAGAAACTCGCACTTTGCGGCCCCCCTTTCGTTTTCGCTTACTCCAACTTTTACTTCATTGTGCTAGTGCAGACGGTAACGCAGAGGAGCAACTAAAACGCTTTATTTCAGATTTTCGTTGTTTCTGGAGTTTGTACCTACTTTACTTACTTTATCAAAAACTAGCTTTACGCCCCGCGGTTTCACCCGCAGCTAAGAGTTTTCACGTGGGATTGAGTTCCCGCGCTGTTCCTACCTTTAAAATTGACGGAATTTCAATACAAACTTCCATCCCCTATTTAACCCCCTTAGGGGTGGAAAATACAAAAACGCTGAAACACGTATAAATTATTTTTTAATCATTAGCCTAAATACAAAATTTGAAGATCCTACCTTCAAAATTGACGGACTTTCATACAAACTTCAACCCCCCTTTTTACCCGTTTAGGGACGGAAAATCCGGAAATCCTTTCTTAGTGGGAGGTTACGTTATAAGAGGAACTTGCTCTCTAAGTTTAACGCTTCTAGCTTTAGTAGTTTAGGCTCTGCGTTGATGAATCAGTCAGTCAGTCAGTCAGTCAGTCAGTAAGGACAAACGATTTTATAAGTTTAGAAGATAGATAGATAGATAGATATTGTAATTTGACTTGGTTAATGAAACGGACTTTGGTTATTCGTTGCGATTTGGTTATTTTGTTGCTTTTTTGTTGTTTTTAAAGTAGGTAAGTTACTTTATTGTAAGTAGCAATGCCTCGAAAACAACCAAATCTCACAAAAATCAATAAAGAAGCAAAAAAAGAGGTTGGTCAGATCACTGTGTGAAATGTTTGCCTGACCATGAGTTGCTTTATTTTTTTACCATTATCAAAATTACTTGCGGAACAAGGATTGCTGCCTGATATTTTTTATTGCAGAAAAAATATTTTTATGCTGACCAAATTATTTAAATGTTGTTTCTTTGTGGCTTACTAAATTTTAATATTGCGAACCATTTGATTACTTCTCTATTTTTACTAGCTTTCACCCGCAACTTCTTCGCAAAGATTTTTTTTCATCGAAATCGGTTAAAAGCATTCAACATTTTATTTCCTGCCTACCCCCTAAATTAGGTAGCGTGATTATTTGCATCTTAAGTTTCGGTTTAGGTAACTCTCAGTCAAATAAAAAATGTTTCATCAAAATCGGTTAATAAACAATAAAAAATCAATTTTCTGCCTACCCCCTAAGGCAGGTGGCGTGATTATTTGTATTCTTAATTATAATCCAGGTAACCCTGAAAAAGGATTACTATGTATGACTGTACCCGTAATATTAGTCCAGGGATACGTGTACGGTATAAATTGATTGTCGGAACGTAAATCGAATGAAAGGACACGTTATAGGTAACCAACCACATACGGGAATGGGAATGCATTGCAACTGCGTACCTACCCAGCAAAGAGTAAAGCACAGTAGTAAAGCTAATGAAAGTAATGAACCATACATTTGACATCTGGCACTGGATTCACATGAATGACTGATCGAATCACCAATCAAAGGCACCTCACAAAGGCACATCGTCATTTACACGGGTTGACTAAAATCTAAAGTGGCAGGAATGAGCAGGAAGGATGAATTATGTCATGATGGCATCTAAACAAGTGCGGAATCACTATGGAAACGCCAATTGATACTTGAAACTGGCTTGTCATGATCATGACTAGTCAAAGTCTAGCAGCAAGCAACAAAGAGGTGCTCATATAAGGGTCTGCAACAGCAACACGTTTCGGGAAGTCGCCTTCGTGAGCATTATGTACCTGCTTTACACAGTCGATTTCAGTCACCAGCCGCATGCATCAAATTGTCAACTTTGGGGGTTTCAAATTATTTTCACCTGCGGCCTAGTTGCTTTGCCATTTAGACGATCCTAACTTCAAAATTGAAGGACTTTCATACAAACTTTTATCCCCTATTTAACCCCAATAAAGGCGGAAAATCCAAAAATCGTTTTGTAAAAATTACCTGCTGACCAAATTTTATTAGTTTAGGCTCTGCGTTGATGAATCAGTTCGTCAGTAAGGACAAACGATTTTATAAGTTTAGATTACTATCGCTTGCATACACACAGCACTTGTATTAAATGCTCTCAATGAATTTAACCTCAATTTTAGTTCTAGTTGTCACCATCAGGACAGGAGATAATATTTTTGCAGTCAGTGATACAAAATAATCAACTGAACATCATGTCATGAGGAATTGGCCCTTTTTGACATTGGAAATAACTTTTAATCACACCTGTTTGAAAAAGGTTAATTGGCGTTAGGAGATAGCGGACGCAAAATAAATTTTTGTTCCCATGGGCATTTCTGTTTCTCCTCTCTGATTGGTCCACGTTCCGCAGATTAGTTAGGTTAGTGTCGCTTGCTTCAAGGTTGAATGTAAAAAAAAGTATCACTAACATTAATTCTCTGAGGTGTTTTTTTTTTTGTTTGGCAATCGTCTAGGGCAATCGTCAACATTACACACTTGCCTCCTCAGGCGAGCGTGTGTGTAGTGCTAGCGTAAGGGCTCCTACACACTATGAGCAGCGCGGCCCGCAAGTGCCGCACGTTGCCGCAGAACATCATTCAAGGTCACATGAATGTATGGCGCGCGGTACGCGCGGGCCTGCGGCAATGCCGGCGCATAGTGTGTAGGAGCCTTAAAAAGTTGCTGGCCGTTTAGGTTTTGGCGGCAAATGCCCTCTGAAAAAAAAACATGTGCATTTTTGTTTTTTCTTTTCACTTATATTTTCTATTTCTCGGTAACTTTCTTGGCTTTCGATAAGTGTTAGAGCCAAAAGATAATGACTTCAAGTATATCTAAAGTCTAAAGGTATTAAGTTACTCGTACTTACTTTTTCTCGCACGTGTGATGAAAAATAGTGTGTGTCACTCGGGGGTGCAAATTATGTTCTCGAGCGGCGTATATTTCGCTGCGCTCGGGATTCTCCACCTTCGAGGAACAAAATTTTGTTTTGGCCCCATGTAACATAAATAACTATTTCGTTCGCTCCAGTAGTTTAGTCTACAATTTTACAAAAAATTGCGATCCCCTTATATAATAAATCGAAGAGTTGTAAAGATGCGATATTCAAAAGAGGCTCAATAATGTGCAACAGAATTATTTACTACTACTACTAAAAAGTTATTGCCTGAATAGTAAAAAAAATAATTGATAATGCTCTCGATTCTGGCGGCAACAATCGTTAACTAATTTTAAGATCGCGCTGTCACTTTCTCAACTTTGACATAAGAACAGGATAGCAAATACACACATGACTTTGACATTCGTAATCTGTAGCGATGGTTGCTAAACAGTCGTTAACGGAATGAATAAGCACTGACCACTTGACCATCTAAAGACGGAGGAGCATAACATAAAGCTATGTAGAAAATTGTGCTTTTCTCCAGAGTGTCAGCATTTACTTACAACAATGAGGATAGATTGATTTTTGAAGTGAAACTTCTTTAGGCGCGTTGAGAGTAAAATTGAAAGGTCGCGTCACAGGCGTTTCGAGATAAGGTTTCGATTATACCACGTGTAACAGAAAGGGTATATGCATCGAGAAATGTGTGAATCTACCCATGAAACTGAACAACTTTCCCTAAGGAACATAGGTCGAAATACGAAAAAAAAATTTTGACTGCCCATACTAAATACGCTATCAGCTGATGCATTTTGTATGAAAAGTCACAATTTTTTTTTCTTTTTTCGACCTATGTTTCTTAGGGAAAGTTGTTCAGTTTCATGGGTAGATTCACATATTTCTCGATGCATATACCCTTTCTGTTACACGTTGTATACCACCGGTCCCATCAACTAACTTCTTATGGCAAAAACTGAGCAACCCCTATCACTTTGCGTTAAACTGTCCCTTACATCTAGTATTTTAACTACCGTTTAGTGCTTATTATTGCTAGTCCGTTGAATGGTTGTTTTACAACGCTCATTGGCCGAAACTTACTTACTTGTACTTGTATGCTTTAATTTAGTCACTATAATGCTGATAATAATGTAATGAAATTGTGTGTGTTTGTATTTCTAATTTAAAAAAGTGTGTTTTGTTTTTAACATAATTTATTGAATGACATAGTTACTAATATTAACTTGCTAATAGACTAAGAAATTATAAGTTTTACATTTTTATTATGTTGTTAATTTATTTTTTAAATGCTTTTATCTTTAATTTATTTTACAAATTGCCAATTAATTTACTTACTACAATGGTTATTTTGTCTTTTAAATGCACTTATAATTTATTGTAAGATTGTTGCTGTGCCCTGCCGGGTCCATATGAGATTCTTATTTTATTTGTTACCTTTATATTTACCATATGGTTTGCAATAAATAATTTGACTTTGACTTTGAAATAAGAGGACAATAGGGAATAAGCATGATTTTTTTTAAATTATCAGTTAGAATTGTTGTCACCATACAAAAATAAATTTAAAAGAATTTTCACCAAATACTCATTAGTTTACGAGTTATAATGCTTTAAGGTCGTCGGTTAAAATGAGAGATCCGAACTGTTATGTGACGTCACATAACAGGACCGCCATACTACTTCCATATAAAATATCGTTTCGAAGAGAGAGATAAATAGACTAGCTTTATGATGGTATATCTCGGTGATTTTTTAATCAATTTAATTTCTGTTTTCACTGTTATTATTATAATTTACGATATTTTTTGTAAATTAGTTCAGATACGGATAATATTTGATATGCATGTTCCTAATTAGTGGATTGTGCGACGCATTGACTCTTTGTAATGCACAATAGAAGCCTTCAATTAAGTACACTAGTTACCTTTCCGCTTATTTGTTTTGTATTTGTTGTGTTATTTGTGAAATGAATTATATTAATTGTATTGTATTGGAATACTAAGCTAAGTTTAACTATCTATAGATATTCTGTGTCTAGGTAATTACGGTGATTGAAAAATACTTACGTAGGTACTAAACTTAATAGAATGAGGCATTGTATAAAAGAAAAGAAGTGCGTTGACTTGACACTTGGGCCTTAAACTGGCCAATTTGACCAAGCGCTTTTGCTGACTTCTACAGCAAGGAAGAAGGGCTGCTGGGACATTCTATGTTTTTCTATCGCTTCCAGTGCAGCATGGAAGCAAACCCTGAAGGCTAAAAATCCCTCAATATGTTCAAACTGACAAAAACCCCCTTTTAATTATGTGTTTATTGTTTGTTTAGGCGGCCTGTCCGACGGAGAGGCGTCGCGCGGGCCGATTCGTGGGCGAAGTTCACGTCGCGACGATCCGAGAAGGCACACTTTGGGAGGCAATCATCTTTACATTCATCATACTTCACAGTTAAATTCATTAGATATAGAGGTAAGTGCCCATTGTATGCTCCATCTTAAGGCTCCCACACACCTGCTGCCGGTAAAACACACCGGCACATGCTGCCGACCAAAGTCAACGTTAATACCACCGTAAAGAACTATGAGCCGTGCGTGCCCGCGGAAGTCGTGCCAGCGGCACTGTGTGTGGGAGGCTTTCGTAGACTATAGTGTGACCATAGGTTTTACGTCCAATACCTTCTACCTATATAGTTGTGTATTTATTATATGTAATTTTGATATGTTATTATATAAAAAATACACACAAATCAACAGCTATCAACTCTATTCCTCTAATATTTTGTGTTGTTTTTTTTTGCTTTCTCTGAACTGACTGTTTATCTCCAGCTGTATGGACAACAGAGGTCAATGAACGCACCAGAATACGCGACTGTCACCAAATACCGTGACATGAAGCCCAATCGAATATTAGATCCTCGCACGAGAAAGGTACTGAAGGAATCTTTGGCGAACACGATTGGACTAGTAGGGAGGGGCTTAATTAACTCTGTCTTACGTTTTGAATTAATTTATTAAAATTTTCGTTATTCTTGCGCATAAATCTAGTGTCGGTACTATTTAACTAAGGCTCCCCCGGAGTGTCGAATTCTCAAAAAACGTAGTTACTTTTATTCTTAGACAGTAAGACTAAACTTTGTACCTACACCTTAAATACAAAAAGTTTGAAAATACGTTTATACATAAATAAAAATAAATATAATCACGCCTTTATCCCTAATGGGGTAAGCAGAGCGTAAACGATCTAAACAAAGGTAATTCCTCCGTAAAATATGTTATTGCGTGAAAATAGTCCAAAATTAGATTTGCACTTTTATTTTGTACTTGGTTAATATTTTCAAACCAAAAGTAATTAGATGCATAGATTTTGAATGCAGTGGTTTTGATTATTATGTATCTGGTACAAATTTTAGTTAAGCTTGGTCATACCGTTTAGAAATGAAAACGAAACTAAGATTGTATTGGAATTTCGCCACTCCAGGAGACTCTTTATACCGAGTAGGTATGTGCTGGTAATAATGATAACAAGATATACCCGATAAAAAAATGCACGGCTTATCGATCTGTCGATTTATTCACAGTAAAAATCTATCTAGTAATCTAACTAGTTTAGAGGGAATTTATTTGAAATCTCGAGGTAATAACAAATAATTGTACTCGCGGTAATAATGCCGTTCAAAATAACAATCTAATTGGAAATGTATTTATTATTTTATCAATAATCACCAGCGCATTCCTAGTAAGTATTGACCACTAGTAATAAAATAAGCCATCTTGCCTAAAAAAAAAAACTAAAATGTTCCCTTATGGATTCCTTAAGATATTTCGTGCATGAAAAGTTTTATCTCTTCACACTTTCTCACTATTTATTTTATAATATACTTAACTTGGATATTTTTCACCTGTTATTTAAGTACTAACATTATTATCTATTACTACACTAACAATAAATTACCTATTCTATATTTTACTCTCGCTAAAATGTGCTTTACTTTCAAACATGCATGAAAATAGTCTTATTCCTTATGCAAAATCAATATGCAAACATTGACATTTACGGTTTCTCAGAAAAAAAAAAACTTTTTTATTTTTTTCATAGAACTCGTCTTTTTCAAATTTCGAACAACAAAGCGCTCCGTCAAAGTACAAAACGCCATTCCTCCATGCCAAAACTTTTATTTTCTAAGTACACTTGCGTTTAGTTTCAACCATTTGCATTTGTGTTGACCTAGCACTGAGGCTGTACGCCATAGATTTTATATATAATAAGGAATTTGAGAAAAGCACTATGTAAGCCTCGGCGGAAATAGCAATGGGCTGACTCGTATTATTGAATTTCAATCCCTACTCGTCCGTCAATTGCTGGTTTTCCATGCCTCAACAACAATGTACTATTGTTTTCTTATTGTACGCTGCGCTGATTTGATTTGGGCGCATCGCATTACATTTATTAATTAGTAGAATAGCCGACAATGGGGTCGATTCAGAAACAAACACATCTTACTAAAATAAAACCATGCCTGTGCATATTCTGACTGTAGTAATCCTGTCAGTTAGATTTGGTTGACACTTGGTCGTCGGGACGGGATCTCGGGAAACGTTCACACTTCGACTTATGTTCTTGAACTGACACGATTATACTAAGTTCGTCTCTGCAGCCATCTCAATCTGTTCGCCCAAGGAAAAAATATAGGTATGGTCTTATTTTATATCGATTGTGTTTTCGCCGAATCGGGGCCAGTGTAAGTATTTCCTTTGAATTATCTTTAGTCAGAATAATGAAGATTGTATTTCAAGCCCGAAATAGTGACGAGTAAGAAACATTATACATAACTAACTTAAACTTAAATAAAACTAATAACACAATTAAAAATTTATTTTCAAGCCTGACTTATACTGAAACCCTAAGTTTAAACGATCATTCTTAACAACAATATGAGTATTTTTTTTTTATCAGAACGAAATTAATTAATGAATAATTTTCCGAACCAACTAGTTTCTATGGTTTGTCAGGATAGTTTTCATTTCCTGAGAAAATATGCTGCCAGTTTTTAATTTAGAATGATCGTAAGAACGTGTAAGGTTTCAGCGTTTCAATTCACCGAGTATGTTGGTACGAGTATTATTACGCATTTTCATTTTGCATACGAACAACTTCCCACTTTTTATACCACTATTTAGGTATAAAAAATAAAAAGTGATTATAAAATCTCGGTAAACGTCACAGCACAGCTGTAAGACCCGTATTTATAATCAGCTTTCAAGAGTGACAGCGAGTTTGAGTTCGTATCAGAAATGTCATTTCAGTACAAAACGAAACGACCTGTCAAATCGACAGAGTTTAGCTTCTGGGTTTCAAAAGTACACTGTATTCCACTTTTTCATCGAAGTATTAAGAAAAAACTTATATTTTCAAACATATATTTAGTACTTAAGGGAAAAATCATATACTTAAACGCAATTTAAACCACAACCATATAAACGTTCTTTCAGCGCATTTTTATCTTACCTTCTGACTACAAAAGCAAAGGTTTTTGACGAGACCCGGATTAGACGGAAACATGATATAGCTAAAATAAAACCATATTTTATCATTTTCTTCTATGAGAGAACAGAAAAAGACGACACTATGAACGAAGACGAACTAATTTTAATCCTGTCAAGTCAAGAATCTATGGATAATAAGTCGTGTTGTGGGAGCGTATCGACTAAAATCCTTTGAAATTTCTGAAGGAAATTGTCATTGACAGGATTATAATTAGTTCTTCTATAGCCCTCCCTTCCTGTTCTCTCATGATCATGTCAGAAAAATACAGGTATGGTTTTGTGTTCGTTTACGGAATTGGCAACATTGTTTAAATTCGCTATCATGATCATTATCGTTCAACAATTATTTCATGGAATCTACTACGATAAATTGGTAATTCATAATTTCGTGTAATCGCACGAATTAACAATGTTGATCATGTTTATCGCCAACTAGATCTATTTGCAGTTAGTTGATTCGCTAATACTGATGGTACTTGTGATGTGACTGCGGTACCGATTCGGTTGTGGACACAACTTATTTAAGTTTAGTCCTGTCACTTTCTAAAATTTGACTAAAGAAATAGATAAAAGTAACATCTGATTGTAATATTGTCAAAGCTAAAATTAAAATAAAAACATCTAGAATTGAGCCCTATCTGCCTTATTTTAAGGCTCACCAACAAATGCAAAATATTAGTGCTTGTATTAGTTTTGGTTTCACAATATTTAGCATTAATAAAATAAGACCAGAATTTGGTTAGAAGTATGTCTAATCTATGTTGCAATTGATTAGGTGTGCAGCAATAAAGTATAATTTATGGTCTTACCGTTTAAAAATGAAAACGATAAACGTGAGAGTTTTAACAAGACGAATAAAAAGTCAACTACTACTCAATTGAATGAGATTTCGCCGCTCCGGAAGCCTCTTAAGCGCTGTAAGTACGCCAGTTTGACAGGAATTACATCAGCTGTTGTATTTCTGGCTCTTTTTTATAATTTCAAAAGTGACATAACTTAAATAAGTTGGTTCTACGACCGAATCGGCACCACTGTAGCTTATTCGTACATCAGGTAGTTCAACAGATTAGGTACGCGGAATGAAAATGCAACTAAAAGCACGTACATTATTGAGCTAGGAACTAAATGAAACCCGACAGAAATCTGTATGTAAACAGTAGAAGTTCCATCGAATAAAATAGTCGGTCGTGTAAATGTATGTTTGGTATTGTACTAACAAAACTAATCACTTCGTAATCGATTTTGTTTAGGATTTAGTGAGTTTGGCACTTCTACTAACTGCTTCTTGTTTTGGAGCCGCAATATCGATTGGCGTCGAAGGTTCTGTCACATAATATACAACACACCATCGGTCGAGCCAATCCGTCCACGAGTACGCATTATCCCTAAAATCCCATTACCGCTGAAGACCATCCATTATCACCATAAATACATTGAATAGCGCCGTATTATAGACCGTCATTTAGCGCGCCGAATAAGAATCCCCGTAAAATCGACTGTTCGGTCAACGGAATTGGTGTGTCGTATACAACCGAAGGTTCGACCGCCGAACGTTACGCAGGTAACTAGAAATCTGAACGTGAATCTAATGTTTGTTTTTTTTTTGTCCAGCCACCTCTTCCCCGCTATCCCCCTCCTACGAATAATCTACTCTTCGACGATGACCCCGGCATCATGTCTGAGGTGGAGACAGCCTCCACCGGCTTCCGTCGAGGCGGCAAGCAGCGTTCCTCGCTGCCTGTCGTCAGGACGCCCAGCAAAACCTTGGAGAGACCACTGGGTAAATGTCTACTACTACTGATTTTTCATTCACAATATAAAGTAAGTAGTCTGCCAATGGGAACGAACCTTGTACGAACCATTCACTAGCTAGTGGAATGACTGCCTGCCGGTTCGTACTATTTGCAAGGGACACACCAGAATACTAAACAATAGTTTTCAAAATAAAAAATTACTGTCACTGTGAATTTAGTCTAAACATTTGCAATTGAGTCAATGGGCCACTGGGTTCCTGAAGCAAAGATATTTTTAAAGAACATCACAGCGCGCCTCATTGAGGCAACTTTACTGGTGACCTGAGGGCTGGCAGTTATTTCGCTCAGCGTGTAAGTCTCGCAGTACAGCGAGGAAATGCTGCCAGCCTACTGGAAACCCTGCCTCAGTGTGGTGCGTTAGAAGAAGTTATTAATTTGTAAATTTTTATTTTATTGTAATTGTAGGTACTATTATTTTTTCTTTTTGAATAAAAAGGGGTCTAAACACATAATTTTAGCCTAAACGAAAAAAAGGTTATAAGCGAGTCGACAATGAATCTGGATCGCTTTGAAACCTTTTTGAAATGTTGTTGAAGATATGGGGTGGCCTTATCGTTCCCCCCGGTGGTACTACACTAAACAAAATACCTCACGGGTACAACAAAATAGATGGGTAAATCAAATTAAATGAGTACGCGAGTTACAAAGAGAACTATCGACAGACGGTTCCAATAAAGTGGATTATAACTGTTGATTTGTTTTTGGAGCGCACACAATTTATTTATTAACTTTTCTAACCATCGATCTATAGTTCTCCGAACTACCCACATAATTGTTAACAAATTGGATAGCTGCGATCAATTTACCCACGCTCATTCATGTTTTTATTTCAATGAATTTTGATACGTTCAGGTCCACAATAGTAAGAATGTAGGTAAAGAATATCACGCGAAATCAAATTAAATTACAAAATAGAAATTGTCATATTATTATTATAAAAAATGTGTCATAGATATTTTAGTCACATTATGTCAAGTCGTTTAGTGATAAAGTACCTACATCAAATCGCATCGCACCACTGCCCAATCTTTGATAAAAGGACAGCGCTTGAACAACGCAACTGTTTCAGGGCTAGTCTTCCTCCAGTACCGGAGCGAGACGAAACGGGCGCTCCTGCCCAACGAGATCACTTCAATCGACACTGTGAAGGCTCTCTTCGTCAGGAGCTTCCCCAAACAGCTCACCATGCAATACATGGACAGCCCCCTGGTCAAGATATACATACACGACTCGGCGAAGAACATGTTCTACGAATTAGAAGACGTCAGGTAAGTTGACTGAGTTGTAACTTGTGCTTCCCCAAACATCATGTAATTCATAGACAGTATTGGTCAGCCTCCTCTACACATGACTTCAATTAGGAAGTATCAGGGTAAGTCCAATTTTTTTTAATAGGTTGTCACGCGAACAACGTGTTCTTTTTCCCGCCGTTACGATGTCTTGGAGACGAATTTGACCTGCAAATCCAAAATAAAGGAATTTTTTTGTTGTAGTTTAGGTACCTTAGAGGGATAAAACTCTGACTGACGATAGCAATTATTACCCAAAAGAAAAATTCCCATAATTTTCTAAAACAGGTAGAATTGTTTTAAAAACGCCTGCCACACACAACAAATTAAACCGGCTAAAATCCGGTAATAGGTACTTTTAAAAACGAAGTATGTTTCCTTTCAGTAAATTTGCTGTTACCAGAATTAAAGGGTAGTTTCCTCCAGGAGTGGTCCTAAAATCCCACCCTGTCTGTGTAAATTTGATCCCAGTTTACCAGATTCCTTGAAAAGTAAGATAAGACGATTTCGTGATTTAGAACTAGCACTTCATGAAACATAATGAAATGACATAAGAAGAAGTAAATAGGTTTAAAGACATTTTTAGTTGATTGAATAGTTATGTTTTTGGTGAACCACGCGTTAGATAAACAATCTAGTATTTTAGGTGAACAATAATGAAGCTTTGAATACAAAAGCCAAAGTTTTAGAGCTGGCGCCAGCTCAAAAGTTTAACAAAGTAACTTAGTTTTAAGTACTTACGGGTGCGGTAAAAAATAACCTCCTCGTAGCTAATTTTGTATTTTGTAAAAGTAAATCTTTCTTATTTCTCAGAAGAATTTCTTCGCAAAATTATTCATTTTCCTTTACTGAGCAACTTCTTTGAGTTTCAGTACAACGTCTTGTCTCTTATACCCTTTAAGTATGTTATTTATTTTGTCCTCCTTTGAAAATGTAGGTCACGTTGTTTCATAGCAACAACAAGCATCACCTTTATACCAAGCATAATTTAGCATGAACATATATGCATCATTTTATTATTATTATGTATGTTTTACCATTATCTCGGGAATATAGAGTCCCGGACTTTTAGGAGGCGTGCGTGGGGCCGAAGCCAACACGTAGAGGCCCTTTTAAACAACTTTAATATAAGTAATGTGACACTAGCCGGCGGTTATCCTTGTATGCACTATAGAATTACACCCAAGGATCAGGCCCGGGTAGAGTAAGACTATAGTGGACTGGATAATAGGTATATGGAAAGGACACCTGCCCGATCAATGTTCAGAAACACGAAAAAATGGGTAGGCGGTGACTCGCCAACTCACTATAATGGGCCTCCAAAAACGGCAGAACGCAAGGAACGGCAAGAGGGCAAAATCGTGTGAGCGACTAAGGTTGTCGAGAGGTGACTTAATTGCTTCACATGCAAGGGAATCGAACCCAAAACCCACCACCTTTGGATCGAGAGTCCTAGGTTCCGACTACTAGACCACAGAAGCAGTTATCTCCACCGCTGTTATATAACCGTACAATTGTACCTATAACGAAACTAGTTTCTCTTCTATTCTCATAAAAAAATAAAATAATTGTTTCGCCCTTTTGGGAAAATGTGAATGAAAGCCTTTTTTGCCACGTCCGATAAAATTTGGATAGTTGTCAATTTTTGTTGGGTAGCAGAGGGTAGCAAAAACTTTCTTTAGGGGTAGATCCCTTTTTACTCTGTGGTTGGTTATTTTGGTTCTTTTATATGTTTTCGGCTTTAGTCCAGCATTAGTTTTTTATTCTCATGGAGATTAATTCAAACGAGTTAGAGTTAAACAATTTATTTATTTGTGACGCATATTACAAACATCACAACAGATTAAATTCCAAATAGCTATGGGGAAAGTATTACAGTAATTGGATCCTGCAAAGTAGTGAGTGGGGTGTTCTATAGACTGGTAAGTTGTGGAAGCAGGAAAGCTTACCACCTGTTGTGGCTGGAGTTAATTAAACCAGACAGTTAAAGAATTTTGTTTGGAGAGGCGTAGGGTAGTATGGTTACAAAATCAAAAAAATTGCTCGGGAAAGTAATTGAATCCTGAAAAAGTGGGGGGTGGGTGGTGCTATCAATGCGAAAGCGGGATGGCTTATCACCTGTTGTGCCTGGTCGAGCGAGCACGATGCTACCAAAACCCGGTACCCGACGGCCGACGCCCGACGCTCGACGTCACGCCTCCCGCCGCACGGCGCAACGTTGCACATGCAACGTTACTCAATCACAACCCCTGTACAGTTCACACGCTGCATTTCCTGGTTAAAAACTTGAAACTACAGCTGAAAAGCATTCAGTGGAAAGGATACAGTAATCATGAGCGCTCGCCATCCCTTTATGATGAGGCGCAGCAGCAGCTTCCATCACGAGCACGATCATCGATGCCCGTAAGTTTTAATGTTGTGAATTGGTAGCTTATAGTTCATACTTGTTGTTTAGTATTAGTTTCATTGCGAGTTTAGGGAAAGCTTGGAGCAATGCGATGGTATATTATTGCAGTATTTGTATGATTGCGTTATGTTAAGTAAATTTATGTACCTAACCTAATCAGAATTAGTACTAAGCTAAATTAGGTTTCGGTTTATGAAGGGATAGGCTTCACAGGGCTGAAAAGCAGTTAGAACCTGTTGCGCAAGTCGATTTTGTTAACAATGATCAAGTTCAAGTCCCTCATATTTTGAGGTTATCTTCGAACCTTCGAACACATGTTTTTGAGCCTTTTTGACGTTTGGGACTAAAGGGTATTTTGACCACTGTTTGTTAAGACCATTTCCTGTTTTGACCAGTTCCTGAAAAGACTACTTCCTTATAGGTCCATTTCCTGTTTTGACCACTTCCTGTTTTGACCACTTCCTGTTTTGACCACCCTCAGTACAGTGTGAAGAAAAAACTACCGATCGAGTTCCCGAAAAGAGTACTTCCTAGGTCCATTTCCTGTTTTGACCACTTCAATATTAATTTTATTTTTTTTCTTCAGAATCCTATCGTGTGGGGTATTTCCAACTCGTAGTCACACCAACTTATCCCATCAGTGTGATCAAAAGTATTTTTTTTTCTAGATAGTCACACCAGATCATTATAACATCTGACATTATGAGCTAGTGATGAGATGACTAGCCGGTGTGACTACGAGTCAGCACATTGTGAGGTATCAACTTAAAGGGGTTGAGTTTTCACATATTTAACACAACTGTAGTAAATTAAATTGAAAATATAAAAAATCCCCGACAAACGATTCATCAAAAAGTAAAAAATAATTGTTTAAAACAAATGTAGACCCATCCATGCATCGTTGGGGGACCGCTTTGTAAACAAATATTCGAAGTTTAATTAACGTAACATAAAATTCACAAACTCTACTCGGTGTACTGAGGGTGGTCAAAACAGGAAGTGGTCAAAACAGGAAGTGGTCAAAACAGGAAATGTACCTAGGAAATAGTCTTTTCGGGAACTCGATCGGTAGTTTTTTTCTTCACACTGTACTGAGGGTGGTCAAAACAGAAAGTGGTCAAAACAGGAAATGGACCTATAAGAAAGTAGTCTTTTCAGGAACTGGTCAAAACAGGAAATGGTCTTAACAAACAGTGGTCAAATCATTTTGGTCCCAAACGTCAAAAAGGGTTTTTGAGGTTACCTATCTTCAATGCCTCTATGGATTTACATGACTTTTTATCGAAAGGGACGACTTAGGTAATAAAACTAATAAAACACGTAGATGGTAGGTAACCTTGTAACATTTGAATAAGCCGGTCTCGAGTTGAGCGAGTGCGATATTTTTATGAAAATACAATAATGTTATAAAATAGCTGACCCTCTGGCTAGCTAGGGTATAAACCTACCCATGAAACTGAACAACACTACCCAAGGAATATTAGATTTAAAAAAAATATGGTCCAGAAAATGACTCGAGCAGTTGGCACTTTTGTATTCGAGGGCCAATATCATCACATTTCGACCTAAGTTGGAAAAAGTTGTTCAGTTTCATGGGTAGTTTCATGCCATTATATTAGGACGGCAAATTTTTTACACCTCATTTCGGTTCCTATTTTACTACGAAATCCTTAAAATGCTCTGCTATCAACAGGTTAACCAATAGTTAACTAGGCTTCTGAACATGAAGGAGACCGTTAGTTAATATTCAACAAATGTGTACAAAAACTCTAGGCAGAAATTGTACATTACTGCAGAAACCTGAAATGAAGCAATATATTATGGTCGAGTAAATTTGAAAGGCCGAGCGAGATGTAGTTATTGGGCGCTTTTCCACTAGACGGCATGGCACTGGCGACGGTGACGGCACGGTACCGTCGACAGTATCGTGGATGAGATAATGTATGAAAATCAATGAAATTATTTACGACACGCTTTTCCACTTGCCGGCACGGCAAGTCATCGATTATTCCCATAGATATTATCACGTGATCGTTGCCGTGCCGTCGCCGTGCCGTCACCGTGCCGGTGCCGTGCCGTCTAGTGGAAAAGCGTCCATTGGCTTTTCAAAGTAAACGAGTCCATACATTGCTATTTCGGTCGAGACCTGTACTTTACACTCCAGTCACAAGCAAAACATCGATTTTTATCTTAGTGCTTACGGCGCATTCGATTGATAGTTGTGCGATAGTTGGACGATAGTTTAATTGGGTATACCTACTGCGCGCGCTCGGAATAGTTTCTACCCTATGCAATCGTTCAATCGTTTGATAGTTTGATTGAATAGAAAACGTACAGTCCTTTTTGATTTTTTGGTTTGTCAACTTTTAATTGTTAAGGCGTAACTCCACGGCAGTTAAGAAGGTTAATTTCAAGATATGCAACCATCGCCCGTAATGCCTTAGAATATCATACAAATCAGCGCGCGCTACGTCGTCGTCGTGGTTACGTCCGTGGCCGCGTTAAAAATGTGCGAAAAACGCACAAAAAAGCTAATTCCATAAAAACTAAGCGTCGGATTAAAAAATGCTATGTACCAATTTTAGATAATCATAATACGGATAATTTCCCGAAGGAACCGTGAAAGCGCTGCTAATAGTTTAGAAGGCATATCAAATTTACTGATAAAAACAGCTTTACTTTCAGGTTCTTTTTACCATACTTATTTATGAACTAGAATATTTTCAAATGTTGCAGTTGTAGAATTTCTTAGATGTATATATTTTAAGAATTCCCCATTGATTACTTTAGGAGAAATATCCTTTTCCCACTTCCACTTCTAAAAAAGCACATTTCGCGCCTAAAATCCGTGGTTAAAAGTCCATTTTATCCTTAAGAATGGAAAAGTAGCTTTTTAATTTATTTGAATAAGGCAAATGTTTGAGCGTTAAATTTTGTTCTGGAACAACTTTTTCGTTACTTTTTACTTTCAGTTATATTGTTTATTTAATTTTAAATTAGATTATTATGTTGTCTGTAAATTACTATTCAAAAATTAAAAATAAATAATATTTACTGCTAATTTTAGAATGATAACTATGTGTATTTGATTTATTTTTAAGTGTTGTTGCAATTTCGAATCGCAAAATTCCCATTAAAAAAAATAAAGGTGGGAAATTTTTATTTTGTTTATAAACTTAACAACATAGACTGCTTGCAATATAATGAAATGGTAAGAGTACATACAGCTCAACGCGGATTTTTTATAATTTTATTTTTATTAATTTAGTTTTGTTCAGTTTAGTAATTAATAGTTTTACATTGATTAGTTTTACTTACTTCTCCTAATCCTCAATATTTTCTCACTGGAAGTGGGAAAAGTTGTATGTATCACACGAGAACAAATTATTTACATCTCGTGCTTTGAATCCTTCGGTGAGCTCAGGATACTATTTTTGAATCACTCGGAGCAAAGCGATCGCTTTGCTCGTGATTCAATTTTAGTACCCTTCGCTACCTCAGGATTCAAAATCAGCACTCACAGTAAAAACGAACTTGGCTCTCTAGTTGAACAAATAACTATTTAAAAACAACCATTCGCCGGTAGGAATCACCTTAATGCGCGCTCTATCATACAGATCCATTGACTGAATCGGTAGACTAAATATCGATAGTGCGCGGTGACCCTAAAAGCATCCAATCTATAGATAGATACGACTTTATATAGTAGATGTCATTATTCCTTAACGTTCATTATCGGCCAAGGACCGTAAAGATCGATTTGACGTTTTGTTTTTTATTTAATAGAGGTATTTTTCCAAGTAAATGGAAGAAAACACATTAGTTGGGCTGGTATGGTATCCTTTTGTAATTAATTATGTCTAATTGTAACAACTATGGTACCGAATAAATGCTTTATCTATCTATCTATCTATCTTAAATATTGCTTTTATAAGAAGGAAGGTGTATATCAATCTCTGAGAAAACAAAGCTTCTGAAAGGCTTGGAAGGAAAAAGGAAAGGAGACAAAAGGAAACTAAAACAAAGGAAAAGTCACCTGAAAAGAAAAATATTTAGGTACAGTCAACAAGTAAATTATTTATGGATTTTCATGAAATTCATTCGTTCATTTATTATAACTTTTGACTGTTTCTAAGCTTATAAAAATTGCACATGTTGTAATCATTGTATTTTTAATTTTTTGTTTGAATCATAAGAGACACAAATTTTATATTTTTGTTGAAAATTCTACTATTAACTATTATAAAAAACTGGCCAAGTGCGAGTCGGATCCGCGCACGAAGGGTTCCGTTACACTTATCTATACAACATAAGTGACTGAGTAAAAAACATCCAAACTTTTGTAGTTATAATATTAGTTAAGGGTATTATTTCATCTTCTTTGTTCCAGATGTCGCTAGTAGGTTTTTAAAACTCACTGATCTGACAGTGATGATTGGTTTTGGTGACTTAACATTAGATGTCGCTAGTAGATTTTTAAAACTCAGTATCGGTAGGTTTCAACCAAATCACGTTTGTTGTATGGAGCCCCCATTAATTTTTTTATTATTTTGTTTTTAGTATTTGTTGTTATAGCGGCAATAGACATCATCTGTGAAAATTTCAACTCTCTAGCTATCACGGTTCATGAGATACAGCCTGGTGACAGACAGTCGGACGGACGGATGGACGGACAGCGAAGTCTCAATAATAGGGTCCCGTTTTTTCCCTTTGGGTACGGAACCCTAAAAAGTGGAAAATCCGGACCGTGTTTTGCCCGATTTAGTGAAAGATACTAGAGGTACGGTTCTTAAATCATTTCTTTTTGTTCAGGTCGCATCTTCGGGACATCCGCGACCGATCGGTGCTGCGTCTGTTTGAATCGACGGATATGCAGACGGGCACCTTCCCGTGCGCTGTGGGTGTGGGGTCACTTGCCATACCACCCGCCGTCCCCCCCGCCGCCGCGCCCTGCTCTGGCCCCTCCAGCTGGGACCAGGTAAGTTACATTCATTCCTCGACCAATATTATACCCTCGGGACATCCGCGACCTGTCGGTGCTGCGTCTGTTCGAATCGACAGACATGCAGACGGGCACCTTCCCGTGCGCTGTGGGTGTGGGGTCACTCGCCATACCACCCACCGTCCCCCCCGCCGCCGCGCCCTGCTCTGGTCCCTTCAGCTGGGATCAGGTAAGTTCCATACCTCTACGAATATGACACCTTCTCCCTAGGTTCATCTGGCACCTCACCTTTATGACGTAAGTTCTTCTTAGAGTAATATGTCTACAGTCTCCCTTTGCTTCCCACCTCTTACATCGTGACAAGAAGGTAACCTTTACGACGTTACGTAAGAGAAATCGAGAAGTTATATTCGATCGTATTCCTTTTAATATCGTCAGAGGTAAAAATACTACAAACAGCTTTAGTAACGGGGGTAGACTACTAGACTACAATTCCGAATAGTTCTGCTCATCATTCCTGACTCTCCACGGTTGAATGTATATTGGGCGTGGAATGTGCAATTGTGCACAGTGCACTGCGATTGTAAACCGTTCCAAAGCACAAAGTCAAAGAACAAAGCCCGAAATGGAGTGGGCTTTTATTGCAAATATCAGTCGGATTCGTGTAAACTGAATTCACACACGGAAAATAGTTTTGCTACCCTTATTTTATGCGGAGTCCGCCTTTGTCGCACTTCCTGTATTGTACAAACAAATCGCTATAAAACGGTCCGAGGTCCGAGAGACATCGATTTCTTGTACCTATGTTCCGCGACCGCGAATACGCTCCTAAATTGATTGGCCGAAAAAGAAAAGATATTTCGCGGATTGTACGTGTATTGTGCAAAACGCACAATCTGCGAAATTTCCGATTATTTTGCCCTATGAGGATCCCGAAGCAAGCAACAGTGATCTACCTTGGAATCCCAGAAAGATCAACTGAAAGATATTCTAATTACAAAAACAATTTTATATTCCAGATTTATAAAGCCGAAGTATCAGATTCTAGATGAATTTTAGTTCGAACATATATATTGTGCAACAAATTTCTCTTTTAGGCGAGGATATCGAGCTCGGTGGAATAAAAGCTTTTTGCTTTGACATTTTAAAAGGAAAAATCATAAAAGCGGGACAGTTTATGATTTTGTGATCCCTTTCTCTTACACAAGCTAGGTATGAATGTATTTTCTGATACTTACCTGAATGTCCTATAAAATTGAAGTCGTGCGACCGTCCTATATGACTGATCGGACCGATGACAATAGGATAATCCTTGACTTCTGATAGCACTGATACATTTTAGCTATTGTTAAACAATCGGCTGATATAACAGCTTACCTACATCTTGCATCTTGCATCGTCGAGGTAATTCCAAAAAGTTATAAATTGATCAATGATCACTATAAATTCGCTTACACATAAATTGATGAAACTATGTTAATACATGCGATACATCTAACACAATGTATTCGCGATTACGTCGATGGTGACAGAGAGTTCTAAAACATTCCGACGTACCTACTCGTATTAGCAACTCCGAATAGTTAGAATTTACATTTGCACGCTCAACAATTTCGGGAAATTCCCTTTTAAATGCATAGCTCTTAAATATTTCTGCACTGCCTGCAACACACCGGCGTAAGGTTCGGCGCCCGAACCTTCGGTCGAGCCGATCCTATTCCGCTACTACGCGTTACCCCTAACAGCCCTTAAAAACATAGAATGTTCCAGCTGCCCTTCCTCCCGGGCATGCTGTAGAAGTCAGCAAAAGGGATTAGAGGATTACAGTTAATTAAGGCGATGGGCTTACAATCTGCCACCATGCAGTAGGTAGGTAATACCATGGAGTAATATAATATACTAGGTAATAATAATACTACGTACAACAGTCACTATAGAAATACACAATACAATCTAAAATTGGCCTCAATATTTTTCAGACTTAGCGAAAACGCTTTTTACTAGGCGTTTACGCTTTGCATACCCCGTAAAGGAAAGGCGTGACTTTATCTATGTATGGAATTTACGCGCAAAACAAGGCGCCAACTGTTTGGTCGACGTGTGCCGATGCTTCTGCCGCCGAACGTTACGCAGATGTATTGCTACCCTAATGTGCGCCACGTCCAGATTGTTGCAACAGTATAATAATGGCCTTTAAAACTTTTTACACAAACAAAACTATATATTATAATAAATAATACTCGTGTATTATCAAAGTACCTGTTTCACAAAAACATGTTTAAAACTAAATTAAATAGAACGAATGATATGAACTAAAATAATCCACTCGTAGTAGTATAATCCACTCGTAGTTCTGTGAATTTCAGTTACAGGCCGGATTTGGCCGGATTAAGTATAAATTCTGTGAATCTAGGTGTAGTACTTAGGTAAACGCGCTGAAAACCATTTTCCTAGAAACGAAGGCTTATAGGTAGAATTTCATATATGTACAATATAGGTATAGGTATATATGTACGACGGGAAGGTATGTAATAATATGCCTATTTTGTTTAAGCGACACTTTTGGAACTTTTCAAGAGAGGTTCTAAGTTTTTATTTTCGGAATAAAAAACAATAAGAACAAAAATTTGGCAGGGCCATCCGAGAACAAAAGTAGGCACCTATTTAAGCGACATATAGGTACGTTTCTTTTCTCCATTTTACACCCTTCATTTTACCACCTTTGTTTAATAATCATATATCTTATATATAATCTTATTCCGCAGGACCAGAGCTACTTCAGCGAGCCTGAGATCGACTCGGAGTACCACCACCAGCACGTGCACAAGTCCAAGGTAAGTGTTTCTTCTATCGGAGTATGGAGAGGAGCAGCAAGAGGATATAGTTAGAAGCAGATCAGGTAAGTGCTACTTATAATACCCGTAAATGCATGATGACCTTATTATACAATACAATACAAACATTCTTTATTGCACCAAAAAAATTACAGATACAAAAAAAAACACAGAAAATAACAGTAGTACAACACAGGCGGCCTTATTGCTAGGGTAGAATTTTCTTCCAGGCAACCTTTGAATATTGGAGAACATAAAATAAAAAGGAAAGCGGGGTAGTGCATTAGACACCTACATGCATATATAAATAACTTGGTACATATGAAATACGTGAAAATATATACATTTTACTACATAAATAAATATTATAATAAACTAATATAATATACAATACCGATACACTAATACATACTCATAATAAGGAAGATAGGAGAAATAAATAACCAGATAGGTGATAGAAATAACTGTTGGTTGAATGAGAAGTACCTACCTATTACAAATGTGTTAGAAAATGTTTTTTAATTTCTCTTTATAATAACTTCCATGCGTAAAACGTAAAACACGGAGGGTTCGTAAAAATATTAACGTAACGTTACCTAACGGTTTCTTTTACAATTTCTTATTTACGTGGTAAATTTCCCATTAACCAGTAATAAAAAAAATACTGTATTATTTGAAATAAAAAGTTTTATAAAAAAATAACTTCACTTTTTTGCATATCAAATTTGCTTTTAAAAAGTACGTGAATATATATAACTTAGAATAAAAATAAAGAAAATTCCAAAGTATTTACCGTCTCATCTGGAACTTCGCTCATTTTACATCAATCTGATAAAATCTTTTGTTTAAATTTTAAAACTTGCAACGCGACACCATCAATAAAAAAATGTGAAAAGATACTTATATGTTTGTTGACTTTTAAATCTTGTAATTAAGTGATACAAATTTAATTCTAGAAACACTAATTTAGTAGATATTGCCGAGCGAGTTTCGATTCAGGCGCCGGTACCATATTACACAACTGCACTCTACCACTTAAATCATGTAAACCAAATAAACTATGTAAATTCTTTTGTAGGTTTGTAGCTTTGTAGGCAGTCGTACTAAGTAGGTACTATGCCTTACCTTAGGTACATAGTGAGTGATAAGTAGTTCCATGAAAACTTTTTTCATAATACTTACATGAAGTAATGCTCCAGTGCCTGCTGTCGATAATACAGATATCTCAATCCTTGAAACTCATACATACATACAATAAAATCACATAAGTTTTGAGGGTTATTTCATATGGTCATGTGTATTGCTATAGTGACAGGTTGTCAGCCCATCGCCTAAATTGCAATACATTAAAACCCTCGAATCCCTTAGCTGGTTTTTACAGCATGCCCCGGAGGAGATGCAGCTGGCACATTCTATGTTTTTCTATCACTCCCAGTCCAGCATGAAACTCAATTTTATAAAACTGAACTTAGTTCCAGTTCCAGAACTCATAAAAAGAATTAAGTTTGTACATATTTCACAGGAACTGTAGGTACCTATTCATTGAATAATTATTTCGGAACTAAAGTTTTGTTGAAAATTTCAGTGTAAAATCAATAAAAATAGAAGTTGGATGTATTTTTTTCAGAATTTCATTTTGATGAAACTTCAGTAAAATATGAATTTTTGATTGAATCTACCCGCTCTTATTGAGAAAAGGGAATTTTCCTGCGTATGTACGAGTGTAGTGGTATGGTAACTAGTTTACAATTAAAAAAAGAAATGCACTACCTAATTTTCCAAAAAAAGTTATACTTACAACAATTTCACTTTCTTAAAATATACAGAAATTATCATTTTTTACAAAGGATGTGATGTTATATTGATATGATATAGATACCTAGGTATATTTAATTTTAATTCAAAATATTTAAAATTAAAAACATCGTGATATCTTTAGTATATTTATTTAAAAATGGTAACAAAATCGGTAAATTGCTTACTTACATCTATATATCTATATTTACGGGTGTAAGTAAACTACCTCAAAAGTAAACTTCGGCCTAAGACTACAATAAATAAAAAATCTCGCGAGAACAAATTATTGTGAACATGTCACTTAATTTAAAATGTTTTTTTTTTATGTATCAATTAGGTACTTAATTTAATATCTAGCAGCCTCTAAATTTTCTTGCTATGACATCGAATCTTATGTCTTAATATTATATTGTTTTATCATAAAGTATTTTAATCGTAAGTTTATATACATTTCGTATTTCGTGAACTAACATACCCACAAGTGTTTCATGGTAAATTTACAACTAACATTTAACGGATCGCAGTTTTCCTCATGAAAAGCTGTAGAACTTCACACACGTACAAATTCTCCGAACTTCAGAATTTCACAGAAGTAATGTGTTTGAAAAACTTTACAAAGAATTAGTTCTCATTTTCACCTCTGCGCATGTAGTGAAGTACTCAACTCTAGTCGAGTTAGGGTCAGTTCACACCGGGAAGCGACGCGACGCCACAATACGGCGCGCACTTTTTAAAAGCGTGTTACAATGCTATCGATTAGTTGAGGGCACTGACTAAAAATTATTATACTAACTGTCCCTTTCGGTTCTCTCATGATAGAAATGGCAGCGCCGCGCGGTACAGCCTGTCATTTCGTAGTTGGTACATCGAGATTCGAGACATATATTTAAGCAGCTTCCCTAACTAAGTGAACTGACTCAATTGTTCTGACGAAATATTGTTCTAAATCACAGCATAATCTGCGTCGCTTCTCGTATGCATTTCATACGGGTAAGTAGATGTAGGTACTAATGGAATGTTTGCGCTTTCTTCGTCGAATCGTGTTAAAATGCCTTACATATTGGCAATCCCTTGTAGTAGTGAGCGCCACTGTAGAGTTTCTTGGGTGTGGACCGCCAGGACAGCACCAGAGCTTTCTTAAATGGTTCAGATGCACATCCACTGCATACCTGCATCACAGCCTTCACTTCCGCTTCCGCTGGCTCTCTTTCGTCACCCTGAAATATTTGGAGGGCAGCTTTGTTTAATAAAATCAGGATTAATATAAGGTTAGGATAAGACAGACCAAAATGTACATAATTAAACAATATCACTTTTTAATACAAGCCGTCTTATCAAATACACTTTCGCCTGACTTTTTTGAGTGTTTTCACTCCGATAAAATCCCATCGCCTATACCAAACCTTTACTATAATATTATTGCGATAGGTACTTCGAAGCTGCCCGAAAACTGATATAAAGGGTTGCTTAGTCAACGAAACTGAACAATTTTCACAAAGAAATTCTTTCAGAAAGCTAAATTGACATTAAATTAACTGATCGCGACGGTCATTTTGTATGGGATAGTAATTTTTTGTATGAAGTCATAATTATTAGCCTTATTGTTTCCTCAAGCAACTAACCCAAATCAGTTTTGGGGTAAGCTGACCCGTACTCCCATCAGTATATTCTACTTACAGTTTGTTTCTGTAAGTTCTGGACGGGGATGTTGCCAACGACACCAGCCAACCCGCTCAGCAGCGACTGTTGGAAGGCAGCCTCGTCTTCAGCGTCCTGAGCTAGGTCTGAGCCCAGCAGAGCCTCGTCCACTACCGACCCGTCAGTCAGCATCACTAGGCCGCGTTTGTCCTTCTTAGCTGAAAAAATGTCACAATCCTTAGTTTAAAAAATTCAAAATACTAGCTTGCCATGCAGTTATGTTCTATTTGCCAAGCCTTCTTCTTTTGGGCTCGCTACATCGATGACTCTTTCCTTGTCACCAATAATCTAGGCTAAAATCAGGCTTGAGCCTGATGATGTGTTTGAACACATAACAAATAAAATAGATTTAGAACTATAGCTTTGAGATCATTATTGAAAATTGATATCTTACTGGGGGTAGCTTCCTCTTTCAATTCTTTCTCAGGATTGTCACGTTTGTCACGTTTCTGAGGGTCCAGGGCGTACAGGTTGTGCGCTGCCGTGTCGTCGATGTACTGGACGTTGGCTGGGTTCAGCAAAGAACTGGATAGTACCACTGTGGATCCCTTAGATATACCGAGCGGCAGTCTTGGTGCATACGACTGACTTTGCCCACTTGGAGATGAAAATTGCAGTATAGGAGAAATGTGATCGGTCGGCTGGTGGACACTGTTCAGTAGTTGTTCGGAGACGATTCTGTTTCCGAGCTGGCCGTTCACATATTCTTGCTGATATTGGAGGCCGTTTGGCAATTGCACAGGGATCATTTGCTGTTGCTGCTGAGGTCCAGCAAGGTTCAGGTTCTGGGGTCTTTGCAGCTGGCCTCCGATGAGGAAGTTGCCATTGCCGATGGGAGTGGCGACCGGTGGTGGGGGTTCCGTGACCATCTCCGTGGCGGTTTGAATGGGAGTGCCGTCGTGCTTAAAGTGGTGGGCGTGATGGTGCTTGTGGTCCTTGTGGGCTTTCCCAGCGGTCAGGGCGACGTGGTACATTTGCAGCATAGTAATTTCGCCTATAAGACCCGGTTGCTCTGAAATATGAACAAAGTGATATCGTGTTATTAAAAAGGGTAACGCTTCAAAAGGGTTTAATTTACTCATATCATATGAGTAAAATTGAGTTGCACGTGTCGTGAGCGTTCTGTTTACTGGGAAATACGTCTGGGAAAATTAGTCTTTTCAAATAATATGAGCAAACACATACAAACATATACAACTGTTCATTTGAGGTAAATTGAAATATTTAAAGTCTTTTATAGTATAATTTATAGAAATTTATATTGTACCAGTAGATCTCACGAGTACTGCTTGGTCATACTAAGTCTTGTGGCTGTGCGTACATAGCATCCTTTCGCGCGTCTTTGTTTACGAACTATAGATTTACTATACCGAACTCACACACACCAAGGCAATGTGCTTACGTTTACACACTCAAGTATAACTAAGCAGCAGTCGTGAGATAAACATCTGTAGCTGCTTACGTTTCTTAGGCTCCAAATGCAGGTCTTCCTTGAAAAGTAGAGATTGTTCCTGGCCGCTAACGGCGGTGCCTCCACCTTTGATCACGTGACCGACCAACTGCAAAAATAATCATAATTTTATCCCATTTCTAACACCAATAACTAGGTATATTAGCACAGATGATTACGGTGTGATTCGATTTCAAGTAGGGAACCCCGGTGTGGTTATGGGGAACAAACGTTGTGTTACGAGATAGAGCATAATTATGACGTAATTGGATTATATTTATAAAGATTTTAATAAAAAACAAAAATAAAACTTATTTTATATTCTATAAAATACAGCTAGTTTCATAGTAATTTTCACATTGACCTCTATTTGTGCAGATTCAAGGCAAACTCTCAGATTCGCCCATTTAAATTACATATTATTATGAACCGAATTGTTTGGGGACTTTAACATAACTGGCTCCGGGGTTTGGTGGTCAGAGCCCTGGGCTCTCGATCCAAAAGATGTGGGCTCTATTTCCACGGAGGAACACGTGTGTTGTATATCACTAATACATTACGTGGTTAAAAGGTACGCAGTATACCTACTATTTTACACCCTATATTTTAGACACTAAATTAATGTGTTGATACCCTATTGTGGAATCCCCTGCCGACTCTCTCCGCGTTCACCCAGATCTGCCATTCTCCAGTTTTGCCGTTCCACGATTGACACGAGTGGTACCATCTGCAACAAATGTACAAAGTTAGTATTATTTTATTACTCAAACTTACTGGATAGAATTATACTGACTGCCTCTGTAGTGGTCTGGGATCCGCAGGTCGTGAGTACCTACGATACTCACGGGGGAACACAAAGTTGATCCTTCTCAATTTATCACTTGTGAGATTCCCCAGTTCGGTCCTAACCAAAGTAATCTGAATTCAAAAGGAATTCCGTGCTTCGAAATGAAATTTTTTAGAGATTTTTTTCAAGGAAACCTCTATTTCATTTTAAAAGACCTGTATAATGTACCCCACTCAATATAGTTCAAATTTTTTTTGCCCCCCCTTTCACTTGTATGGGAGGGGGTCCAAAAATAATATTTTTGATTTGTTTTTTACATTTGTAGATTCGCGTCATTATAATCTATCTTCATACCAAATTTCATGTTAATAGATGAAAAACTGAAGTTTTCACAGGGGCGCGGCATACAGACGGACCGACAGACAGACAGACAGACAGACGGACATGGCGAAATGATAAGGGTTCCTAGTTGACTACGGAACCCTAAAAAGTAGGTACCTAATTCATTCCCACATTAATGCTTAAGTCCTCAGTGAAAAGGCGATTACCTACCCTTTTAGAAAATTCAAAAGGATGCTTTCGTGAAGTTGAAAGCTGTTTACATTAGTTCTGCTAATTGGAACAAAACTTTGGTACCTATTAGAGAATATTCCAACTAGCAAAACTGGTTCAGCTATTTCTTTTTTTCAGTGAACTCAATCCAGGAATTTCCATATTAATTTCAATAAGAAAATTGTCAAATTCAATACCTGATACAGAACCATCTAGTTTAAAATTTTGGATCCCATGGTGATTGGTCCATCGCAACTCGCTTTAATCGGGTTCCCCGTATCTTTACCAGAATTCGTCGCCGTTCAAAATTTATAAGGATGGCCACCTAATCTGCACCTTTCGATCCGTATTCACTATAGATCTTTGCGTTCCTACGAGGAATGGGTCCACAGTTCCAGTTCTTTAAAGTATTGGCGTTACCTGACCTTGGTACTCTTCTGGATATTCTCATTCACATTACGATCGCGGAGGGAACCCTGATTCATTAAAACAATTACTAACTATATATACTTAAATCAGTTGCCCTATAGATTTTTAGATAATGCCTTTGGCGCTAACACCGCCGCCCATGTACCATTTTTGTGCATAAAGTTAAATAAATAAAAAAAAATCATAAACAAACACCCCCCGCTAATACTTCCAATGTGATTAGAAGCTGCAAAATACCTATAACAAAGTATTTGAAGTACCTAGCTTTTCGTTTTGTCACAGTGATGGGCTGACAAGACAACCTATATCACTATGGAAAAACATACCATAACATCGATATATCTAAATAATCCCTTTGTCAGTCACAGCCAAAATTGCGGGATTGCACCGTAGGTGGAGAATAATCTATTTCAAAATTATACATACATAGGTCTATAAGTATGTAGGTATGTCTCTTTCCAAGCACAACTCTTCATAGATTAAGGAACTTATTATTGAGATAACTGCACCAACAATTGTTTTACGAAAGCGGAACTTGATAATCAAAGACATTATTAAAGTGCTTACCATTTGTTTCAGTTACATAATGATGTGGTTGCTCTAAATGGCACAATTGGTTTAAAAAAAAACACTTTCACGTCGAAACAAGACTTGAGGTTTTGGGAGAGTTCGCATGCGTGAAGGCTATTTCGCAATCGTTCGAAAGTGAGTGTCACTTGGGTGCTATTAGAGTGTTTTTAATCGCGTCTCACATGTTCCTATTATATTTCGCGTCCACTGATTATGAGGAAGCGACAGAAACGTTTTAATGACAGATTTTCCATTCATAGAAATGCAAATGAAGCCCTCTTCAATTTGCAGCTATCAAATAATATTTTATCACGAATCATGGAACTACTTACTTATTTCTCTTATTTGGCAAAGCTAACTAGTTCAGCTGGTTAAACATTAATCCACCCAAAGCTATCTAAGTATACAGAAACAATTTTAGTCATAAATGTACTAAACATTTATAACTAAAATAGGTCAAATAGTTTCTCACTAAAACGGAGCATGGGTAGTTATTTAATTCCTAGAATTTGGTTTGATTTAAATCAGAAATTAATGTTGAATATCCAGGATTTATTTAGATTAAACATTGGATTCACTTAGAGTAAACATGTCCGGTTAAAATCACAGCAAATTCTAGGAATAGTTACGGGCATAACCCCTGTCATTTGTATGTAAGAATTGTATTAGTGGCCGCGCACATTTATACCTACATGATTCGTATTCTGTGGTTCACCTGCACCTCACACTGTTCTACGAATCGGAACGATTTCTCAAAATGATACGCCTGAAGTGAGAATTCTAACGATTACGATACAAATAATATATTTTTTAGGTTCCGTACCGTATAAGGGTAAAAACGGGACCCCTGGTAGGTATTATTCCACCGTCTGGATGTCAGTGGTGTGTTGCCGCTTTAACGGTATAACACATAACAAAATAATTAATGTAAACTTAATTGGGGCCAAAAGAAGCTGTATCAGACTTTATCCCATGAAATAGACAATTTATTCTTTTCACGGAGTGTGTAAAAATAAAAAAGTTAATTAGAATAAGAATACGTTGATTATTATTATGTGATATCATAATATTATGGTTACATAATAAGCGCGGCGGGCGCCCTTCTAATATACTGTGATATTGGTAACAGAAAAAAAAACCGGCCAAGTGTAAGTCGGGCTCGCGCTCGTAGGGTTCCGTACCATCATCTATAAAAATGGAAAAAAATCATAATCTGTTGTCCGACTCGCACTTGGCCAGATTTTAGTATTTGTTGTTATAACGGCAATAGAAATACATCATCTGTGAAAACAACTAACTATATAACTATCATGGTTCATGAGAAACAGCCTCTGATACATTATCTATAAAAATGAGCAAAAAAATCACGTTTTTTGTATGGCAGCCCTCCTTAGTATTTATTGTAGATTGTTTTTATTATCGCGGCAACAGAAATACATAATCTGTGAAAATTTCAACTTTCTAGCTATCACGGTTCATGAGATACAGCCTTGTGACAGACGGACGGACAGACAGAGAGACAGCGAAGTCTCAGTACCTAATAGGGTCCCGTTTTTTACCCTTTGGGTACGGAACCCTAAAAAACAACGGAAATAAGCTGATTTTACGGCTATTATGACTATGAAATGAACTGAAACGAGGACCAATTTTGATATAGGCTTAACTATGTTATACTTAAATTAATATTTATAAACACGTAACATTTGACCTCATGAATATGACCAAAACCAGATTTAAAATAGTTTATGAATGCGTGAAAACTGTGGGTCACACGAGTGATATAATAGTCACGGTTTTAGGATCATGAGGTCAAAACCGCGGCGAGAAATGCGACCTTGCTCTCAATCACCCATGAAATCTCTTGTTGATGGATAGAGTGATCCACTGACATAAGTACCGGTGGGACAGCAGCGATAGGTGGGACAGGGTTCCGCAAATAGGGGATGCTCAGTCATTGCAACTGAACAACTTTCACCAGGAAATTCTTACAGGAAATGATTTTTTTTTTTACTTTCCCATACAAAATTACCACGTTATGGGAACTTTGGACGGTATTCCAAAGACGCCGGTTCTAATCGTGTCTGCGGCTGAATTTTTGAGTTGTTATTTCTCATTTATTATACCCACCTAAATTCTAACACAAATACGGAAAGAAAAAGAAATCCTCAAAAAGTTCAAAAGTGCGAGCGAGACAGTTTCAAATCATAATGAAACCTCTTATGCTTGTAAACTTCTCACAATACATACATAATAATAAGCCCAATACAAAAGCATAATACTCCTACCATTAAATCATTCCGATAATGCGGTGATTTTTAATTTCTTCATTATAGATTACGGTTTAGTAACACGAATACGAGTTGAGTTGAGCATCTTGTTATTACGTGGACTTATCAAAGTGATGTAATCACTCACTTTGCACACTCGTTACCGCGATAATTATGTGCTATAGTATTTCCAACTCGGTGCTAGAAAAAACTACGTCAAAATTTCGTGTCTTTTTATTCAAAAAATCATTTCAAAAATATTTGATTTGTGCTTCGAGTAGCTCGCAAGGCGCGAATAGGTAGCACAATTTTTAGCGACTACAGGGAAAACCTGATACATATTAATTGCTATAATATTCATATTATTAAATCAAATATTTTACAAATTATTACGATTACATCTCCGGATTGCATTATATTCATAATTATGTTTGCTTCTGGTTTGCTTATCATTTTCTATTATTAAATAACTTTATCTATCTATCTAACCCTGAATAGAGTGTCGGTCGGTAACGCTATAAACCTAATTTAGGAGCTATTTTAGATGGTTGTAAAATTATTTACAGACCAACTGAATAACGAGCATCTGGTGTTTACGAGAGCAAATCTAAACTTACCCAGTAGGTATAAATATTTAAAAAATATTTATTTATGACTCCGATACAAGTAATAGAGGAGATAATCCATTATTACGGCAAGCTAGAGGGTTTAAGCCAAAAGCTAAATTTCACCGCGGGTTTTATAATTCAACTTTGTACTCGCGATTATTTTCATCATTTTGCTATTTCAGACGAGTCAGCTCGCGATACGTATTTAGAATAGTAAAATGAGTCAATTCAGATAATAATATACCATTTCTATGAGAAAAGCACGCAGGGTGAATATCATAGGATAGGTAAAATAAATATGACAAACAAAAATGAGACTTTGTCAAGACAAATTGTATGTAAAATACGAGTAACTTCATTAAAATACGAATGATTTGAAGAAATAGATTGAAAGGCTTTTCTGATTTCACAAATGAAATAAAATGTATGTACATAAAGTTTATTCTGGGCATCAGAATGTTAATTAAAATTAAAACACTATAAGTTAATTAAATAAAACGTGTAACGGAAATTTACGAAAGTTTCATAAAATAATAATTATAATTACGAGTACAATTCGATGTAGGTAAGGTAAGTAGTCAACTTAATCCTCCTCTTGTCATTAATAATCATTAATAAAATATGATACTTACTTATGTAAAAAAATAGCTAACTAAATTTTTTGGTAACAAATGAACATTTCTATGTAACTAAGCAACTTTAATGTCAACAATGAACTTCGGTCGAAAAAATATGAAAAAAATAAAACCGGTTGAGTACTTTTTTATAGTAGAGGGAGACACATTTAATTTTTTAATTTCGACCTTTATTCCTTGGGGAATATTGTTCAGTTTCATGAGTAAGGTCAATTAAAAAGTCAGCATTTTTTTTTCACTTTATAGTAGCCTACCTAGATTACCTACTTGCGCAATGTAAGAACATCATAATAATTGAACTTCTAAATTGCTGTTTTAAGAAGCGACCCCTTCTTCTTTTACATTTAGTACAGATGCTTTATCTCACGACTGCCGCTTTACCATAATTTTGTGTGTAAATGTACCTACATGCATGCACATTGCCGTAGTTATACGCACACAAGGGCGTGTGTCTGTACGCACAACCACAAATAAACCAAAAAATTAGACAAAAAACATGCGGACTTAATACTTACGTGTTGAGTTTTAATGGGTAGTTGAGTCTGAAGAAGGTTTGCCCGTGGACCGCCATGCTGAAGTAACTCGCCTCGTCCGTGTTTGAGATCCAAGCTGATATCTCCTTAGGGCTGTCATCCACTGGTGGTCAAGAGAAACATCTTTTAAAACTTTTGCGGTTCTTTTGAATTAGTATTTTGGAACGGTTGCACGCCTCATAGTCACGGGTTGAATCTAAACTACTATCTAGTCTCTAGTCGACTCAAAAACTTTTTGGTTAGGTACAGCCATAATATACGCATCTAAACTAAAATAAGAAAACAAAAACGAGGTAAACAGTCACAATAATTTTAGATTTGATGATAAAATATCCAACTCCGAAGCTACTGTGTTGTTAGTAAAGTGACTATTTTGTAAGATTGCGTGACTTTGCAGGATAAACGGTGCCTGCCCAGTATGCGTAAGCGCATTCGACCACTAGACTATTTGTAAACGAGACGTCAAGTAATAGAGATTAATAAAATAAAGTAAAATTAATGTTGTGATATACCGTACCTACCCTATTTTAGAGGATGGTCAAACAGCGAATTTGAACAACTGTCACGAGAAAAAAATACGCACAAAAAATTAGGTCGTTCCTAGTAGCCGACCCCGTGATATAGGGGAAAAAGGCTAGGGAAATGATGAAGTACTGATTAAAATCTTAATTTTTTTTTGGTGCAATTTTTTCAGAATAAATGATATGTTTTGAAAATTATAATGATCAATAAATGAAGCCATTAAAACAATGAAACCTCTTGAAGGCATTTTCCGGGATTTGTTTACGGGGTCCGGTCGGTTCCTACAGGCCTATTTTGTGAAGTGTATTGATTTCTTTATAAAAGACAATTCCCTTGAAGATAAACCTATAGAGTAGGTATATAGATACTTAAAACTTTTATTCAATATTTATTATAGAAGGAAAATGAATGCAAAAATGCAATGCTTAATTTAATATCTCCGTTATTAAAAATTTATGCATATTAAAATGTTTTCTGTTAAGTCGTTAATATTGGAAAATCATTTCATATTCAAGGGCTCATTTCGAATATTGGTTCAACAGTTCCAGGACTGGCTAATTATATTTACATTGGTTTTTCAATAAGGGTGGGTAGATGTTGAAATGAAATAAAACAGGCAGTGTGTGAGGTACCTATTTTTAAAAGTTTATATTATTATTTGAAAGTCTGAATTATGCCAATATGTTTGGTACGCGCGTCATGATGGCTCAACATTACCAACGGCTTCTCACTGTGGCATGGATATGATAGACCTAAAAATCCAAATTATCAAATGATTTTGGCAGAATTTGGACGATTCAGTAAATTCCTGGCCTCTGTTCACTTTAAGCAGACATTGGTTGATATCGATCTAAACTACAGACTCGCGGCTTCAAGAATTCTATACAGAAAAAGTCAGGCGGAGTATTACTTCAAAATCTTTGTGATCATCGCAGTCATCACTTTTCCAAGAATTAAGCAGAAATTTAAGTAGCGCCTAAAATTAACTCTACTGCCATCCTGTTCTGTTCGCTCAAGGCGAAAAATGACATATATATGGTTTTATTTTAGTTAAATCTTGTTTACGCCAAATCGTAGCCATTGCATGTGCAGGCATCATCTGAGTAATCTAGCTGCTATTGTCGAGTCTATCTCTGTCATCTCTTTCACCACTGACCAAGTTCAAACTCATTGCAAATGAAAAAAAAAAAAGAAAGTTTCCCTGGGCTTATGAAGTTTGTCAGAAACTGTCTCTTGCTCGCTAGATAAATCCACTTTTTTCTCGCACTGCCTCCTAATCAACTCAAAATATGATCAGATCAAAATGAGATTTTATTCTCGTTTTACTTAGAGTCAATTGCCTCTGTAGTCTAGTGGTCTCCCAACTAGCAAAATTTTCGATATACAGCTATAATTAGCTGTATATCAGCTGTAGAAACAGTCGCATATCTATTGTAAACAAGCTTATATCATGCGAATTTGGCCCCACTTTAATCGCTATTAGGAGATATATTAGATATATTAAAGCTCCGCTTAGGACTACCGAGAAACAAATCATTTGTATATCTGTGTCCTTCTGAGCTAGTTGGTGTTAAATCAGTGACAAAAATTCAATTGTGTCACAATTAGGAAACAGAAGGGTCGCATCTAACGCTGATTTACAATAATTTGATTACAAATTGTTGATTGGGATTCTATAATAACACTTTTTTTGTTTTGTGCGGACTTGTGCGTGATTTGGAACTCTGACAGGATTTTATTAAATTAAAACCAATAATATTGGTAAGTATCTTTATAATTTCCTCCATCTTGAAATCCATCGGTAAAAATTGACCGTATATTTTAAGTTTTAGGTGAAATTCATATGCGCTTGCAATTTTACTGATAAATGGGTACCATATTATTACTGTATTTTTAATGCCCCCCTCGAATTAATAATATTTATTAAAATTTAAATATTTTTATTAATTAGGTATTTGCAAAGACATCTATATATAACTAATTAGAGTTAAGGGAGCTGCTAACCAGAAGATATACAACATCTCGCCGCCATTACGGTGTTTAGGGTTCCTCAGGTTCAAATTAAATAAACCTTTGATTTAGTCCGGTAAATTCAATGTTCTTTCCCTTCTTCTGCGTTTATAAGATCCACCTTTCTTGTAATTACTCCATTTTTTATCCATGTTTTTGCACAAACTTGGAAAAATAAAAACTTGTGAAATAAAATATCGTCACTGTCAGCCATAAAATAATGTTTTGCTACAATTTGATGTCAAGAAATCCAATATGCAGCAGAAAGGTGACATATACGCCCATTTTTGAATAAATATGCATCTATTTAGCGTTATATTAGAGATAAGAAAGTTAATATATTGCCAGTGATAAATGAGAAATATATTATGCTGCATTACATCTATTGAGTGGTAATAAAGGTTCAGTTATCATTAATATAACGCAAGCGATAGTGGATATTCATATAGAGCATATCTGTGATAAAACAGCTACTGTGACATCTATTATATCACTAGTTAGCTGCAAAGGTTCTAATATAACACTGGCTATATATCAATGATAGCAGAGCCACATAAGTTCATATTTGCGTTATAGTAGTATCATGAAAACACTAATATACAACATAACTGCTCTAATTGAGGTTTTGAGTATACTATTTTACAACAGTGTTATATGTAATGTAAAAGGCAGCTATGTAAACGTTTATATCGTAGGTTATAATCCCAATTAGGCTGTATATTGTTATACAGCTATCTGGTGTCTCATATCACATATATATCACTAGCAGCCATAAGCGTTACTTATTTACAACTTTAATATCTCTATGTAGCGATAAGATCTTGCGATTTTGCACAATTTTGCTAGTTGGGCTGAGCTAATGGGCTCCCGATCCGTGGGTCGGGAGGTCGATTTCCGCGTGGAGAACTCAACTTTAATGTTTGACAAATTATTACTTTGTGAGGCTTTTAAACACCTGATTGTCTGTAAGAAAAAAAAAACCGTGTTTCGGAAGGCACCCGGTAACTGTCTTTGACAGAGGTCGTTACACAAATCAATGTCAGAGGCCTATTATCAATTTCTTTTTTTTCTTAGCCTGGTTTGTCCCACTGCTGGGACATTATCTATTAGGTAGTTAAAACTAAGTATGCCACCAACGCTTATCGGATCATTAGTCGTATAAAGTTTATCCGTTTGGAGCGGCCCTGCTCCAGTTAAAAACTCAAATCTGCAAAATGTTGGTGTTTTTGCTTGTAGAAAGAAAAGTTGGTCTTACCTGAATAGGAGAACAGAGGATGATCATCCGAATGGTTGTGGAATTTGCTCCACATGCACAGAGTGAACTCCTTGAGGTCTGGCAGCGTCTTCTCGTACTCCAGATACTGGTAGAAGAGCTCCTGGTTCATGGACACCTTGTAGATGCTGCAGGAGTCGCCACCAGGTCCACCTTGGGACAGACCTGATGATATCTTGTTAGGGTAGGAGGAAGCGGGTCGCCTGTTTATTATTTTAACCTGTGAACTGTAAAGATAAAATTAAAAAATTAAAAAATCTCGCAGTAAAAAGTAAAACGTAGCTTTTTAATGGTGAAAGAATTTAAATTAACGCGCGCCACAGCGTGGCGGTTATGTCCATGGTCAAAAGTGCGGTTTTAAAATTATACACATTTAAAAATGTGAGAATACCATGCCCTAGCTTAACATTTGAGGAATATATTCAGTAAAAAAGTTCTGACTTTTAATTAAAGAATAGGTACCTACAACTAACTACCTAACGTTTTTTAAATCAGAGTATGCAATAAAAAAAATTAAAAGTACTTATTGAATAAATGAGCGAAAAATTATTACCTCAAGCATATTGTCTAGTTTCACATTTATTTTTTATTGCGTTTCCAATTATGCGCCTTAAATCCGTCTGCAGTCAGTAATCAATAGTGGACAGGGTCACCAGGTTACCTACTTATGAGCGCGGCGGGACAGGGTATAGGACAGAAAAGGCAAAATTTGCAGTATCTGTGCCAGGAAAAATCCTTTTACTGCGAACGTTATTGAATTTTATCAGAATTCAGGTGAAAAACAATCCAATATAGGATTAATCCTCGACATAGACATGAGAAGGCTCTACTATTATTTTTGTACAAAATTTTAGCAGTATTGGATTCCAAGTAATACGCTGCATTCGTTTACTAAAATAGGACGTTCGTATACAGATACAATGTTTTTTTTAAATATGCATAAATATCGCTATTTTTCATTTAACATACTACATAATACGCAAATATCAACGGCGTTTATAATTCGATTTCGCGGCTGCGTCTGATTTGAGGCAGATTATGCGCAGTTTATTTCGTTATAGCCCTTTCCCCCTTTAGAAGATTGCGGGAAGCTGTCCCTTTTAGTTAGTAACCCAGACGGAAATTCTTTTAACAATACTGCATTTAGTTAGACGGCGACGTCAAAGCCAACATTTCGACTCGAAGTAAGAAAACATAAACCCATAGGAAAAGCGTGCTGACGTCATGCTGGTTTTTTCAAGATCTTCCACTATTTATAAAAGTTATGTACTTACCTTGACGATAAAGATCTCTCCGGTGACTTGACATAGGTGTTGTAGTTATAGGATGGTTGCGGAAGGATGGGCTGCCAGTCGTCCTCCCTTCCCCGGGCGGCTGCCGCCAGGGCCAGCAGCAAAAACAGCCTCATGGTCTGCTACAATGGCTCTGACAAACAAACAAACAAGCAAGCAATTAAAATAATGCAATCATCATTTAGATAAATCCTGGGAACTTGGTGGAACGCATGCATTTTAATGGCCCAATCCTCACTAGTGCGCCTCAATCGTGGCAGAGATGTCTTAGACATAGCGTTTTGCGACGAGACTGTGATAAACTTGAGCGTTTGTTTTATGTGATACTACAAATTACTTACTTAAAAAAATTGCGCGCCGATCGCAATCGCGTCAAGCAATGATTTTTTTGCAAACCGAGTACCTAAATATACGATGATTTACGAATTTCTATGTTTATAATTTTAATAGTATGTATTAGTATAATAAATATTTTTTTAAATTTTCGTGTTATCACAATCATTGCCACAAAATTGCGCCTGAACTTTTCCTATTCCCAAAGTAGTCATAATCATATAAACTATGCTATGACGCAACAAGTGTAAGCACAATAATGAGGGCAGCGCCGTTACATAAGTGGGTGGATACTGGATACGGCAGACCAAATAATAAGGCTAATTGTTTTGAGGCCACATCCCACAAATCAGGGTTATTACATGGAACTGAAAACAGCTGTAAAACACCGCGTTGCATATTTCATGATGTTTCAATTACTGGGAAAACCGCAAATTAAACCGATAATATAATGAATTTTCGAATACCTACACTAGCAATGTAGACTGGGTGAATTGAAAAATATTTTTGGCTTTTCCATACAAAATGTCCACCTCGATCAGACAATTACTTCCGATTTTCGCATAACGTAAAATATTCACTAATATGTTTATATTTGAGACACAATAAATTTATTTCTTGAGAGGGCGCAGTTCAATCAAAAGTTACTTTCGCTGACTCAGCAACCTACTAATGACACTGCCACACTGACTGAATAAGATAAATCTCATAAAGCGATCTCAAGATTGAAAGCAATATTAAGTATGGATTTGACAGGTCGTTTTGTACTGAAATGACATTTCTGATACGAACTCAAACTCGCTGTCACTCTTGAGAGCTGATTATAAATACGGGCCTAAGTAACAATTACTTCGTTCATGAAGACGGGGGTGTGGGGCGTGGGGAGGGACATTAACTTTTGATGAAAGCTGCAATGAAATTTAAATTTATTTTCATTATGATTTTTATTGAACTTAGAATTAATTTCGCTTTCTAGAGGGCTTGAAAGTTGCCCAGTTATACAGGTATAATTCTGTGGGAGTTTTTTTTAGAATAATTATATAGGTAAATTATATATTATAGAAAAAATCCTGGCTTTACTTTAGCTGTTTTTTTTTCTTGTGGGTTTTATTTTTCCTTGGTTTATGAATCGCGACGACGAGTTCGAGTTCGTACTAAAAAATGAATCATTGTAACTCCGTGTTGTAACTAGTCAAGCACTAAACAAAGAATTTGGCATAGATGCCTGATGTAAGTACCTACACTTGAAAAAGTAAACCTGTCTTCTGCTAATTAACGTAGGTACTAATCGTAGGTACTTACTTGTTACAAATCAGTAATATTTACGATTACAATTTTTTTTTGTCCTGTAAAGTCTGAATAGTAAAAATTAAATAACATTCAATGAAATGGCATTAAGTAAATATGTTGTTTTTTTATATTTTCTTATAAAAGGGTATAATGCCTGACTTCTTTTTAAAGTAATATACGCTATTTGACTACTAGTCAAATCAGCAACTTTTTATGAAATGTCAAAAACGATTTTTTGTATTAAAGTACTCGGTTATGACGTCACACAAAAGTAAAAATGTTGACTAATCAAATCAATAACTTCTATATTTTTAACTTATGATTATTAAATCGAAATGTGCATTTTTGAGATCCACAGTGTTTTAGCCATCAGTTTTAAGGTAGAAACGTTTTGAATGTTTTTAGCCACCCAGTCAACATGCCTATTTTCAAAAATACTCTTAGTTTACGAGTTATCCGAACTGTCATGTGACGTCACACGACAATACCTCCATACTACGTTCCTATAAAATGTCGTTTGTGAAGAGAGTGATAGATAGTCTAGACCTGTAATGGTATATCTCAGTGTTTTCTCATCAATTTTGTTTCTGTTTTCACTGTAATTATTATAATTTTGGATATTTTTAGAAAATAAGTTCATATACGAAAATATTTTTTATGAATGTACTCTATTGCTAATTAGGCCGCGCATAATTTTCAATCTCTAAATTCTTTTACTTAAAAATGTATTCTTTTCTATATAGTAGGCAAACAAGTTTATCACGTTATTATTATTATTTAACAGTTTATTGCATACACGTTTTTAAAAGTTGCAGGCTGAGTCACTGCTCGTTGTTTTTCTCTTATTAAAATAATACACCTTGTGAATGAGATAAAAGAAAAATATGTTACATGTCGAACTTTTATAATGTGAAAACTAAAAAACTCTATTTTTCTGATCGAGGTAATAAAATAAAAATTCATTCAATAAGAAAATATCTGCTGGACGATAGCTCCTTAGAAACCGTTTTATTACCTATTTCAAAGAACGAGGATATTGAGTATTGTCGTATTTCCCTAAACAATCCGTTTTATAAAATCTGAAAAATAATATCCCTTTAGAAAAGCTATTGAAGTTTTCTTAGAAACTGCACGTAATACCTATAATAACTCAGTGCCAAAGTCTGAAGTTTAGCTTTTACAGGTTTCTTATATAAGCCAAGATCTATAAGAAATAAGCGCTTATAGAATAAAGCCAGGAATTTGTTGTAAGGAATTGAATTTCAGGTTAAGTTAGAAAACTGAAGTTCTATTAAGGTTGAAATGTTTGCAATATCTGATTGCCACGATCGTGAACTTTACGGTTTCTTAGTCGAGTTTTCTTCTTCCTGTCGTGTAAAAGGACTAAGTTATACGGGGTGTAAGGGACAGCTTCCCGCAAACTGAACTGGGTTGCTTTGACAATATAATTGAAGAACTTTTACAAAATAATTCTTTTAGGAAAATTTGTATGAGGACTTTTTTTTCTTTTCCTGAACGATACCTATTTCTGTTTAAAGTTGTTACGTTTTGTTGGCTGAGCAACAAAATTTTCCGAAAATCAATATTAATCCTTCATCATAAATATCATAATAGATCTATATCAATATGTACTTAAGGCATAAAATTATACCTAAATGCTTATCGTGTAACAAGTTTGATTGTCATGCCATGCATGATCATGACGATGACAAAAAAAAGAGTTGATTTGATTTGGTTATAGAATGTTACAAAGATGATATAGGTAAGTAAGTATGTTTAGGTAGTTAGTGTAAATTTGAGTGGGTTAGGTATGCATTAGAGCTGTTACTTAGTGGATATCTCTCCATTGTTACCTATCAAGGCAGATGTTGTAGCGTCATGCTTTCTAATCTGGAGGCTGTACGGAAACTTGAGTTAAAATTCTGCCCGTGCATCTCGATCTATAAGTAATCAGCTATTGAGATTGAGACGGACGCTCTGTGAATATCCAACATATTTTTTTCATGGTGTAATGTAAAGAGTTTTCAATGTCTTATGCACATAATACGTAGGTACATATGTTTACCTACAGTTTATTATACACGTAACTGATATTGCAAAACATTGTAATTTAAAATGTATTATCCTTCAGTCCCCGGCTGCAGTTGTTCATTATTGTTTCAATATGCTGAGATCAAAGCATACTTTTCCCCTTCTAGCGGATCTTATTAACTTCAGGCAAGTAATAAGAAATTTCATGTTCTAGGTACCTGCCTTTGACCGTCTGCGGCGGCTCTTTGTTCGTAGAAAAGGAAGCGACAGAAATGTAATATTACCGAACAATTTAATAATGCATAATTATTTTTCTAAACATATTCCTTTCTATTTTTCGCTTCTGTGAATAACGCAACGTTTCTTCGTTTGTCTTTTTTTTATTTGTGTTCGCAGCACATTTTATTTAATGTTCAATTTGATACTTGCAAATTTCTTTATTACGCGTACATCTCATAAATTATATTTAATAGCTTTTTGTTTTTACAATGCGCGAAAGCGAAACGTAAGTGAAACAACAAGAAATTACATTCACCTCTAGCATGTGAAATGACAATTTGTAAAGGTTCCCTTTCGCATACAAACTTGGTAATAATAATAACTAAGCACTAAAAGCACCGTGTAATTACAGCACAAACTATAATGGGTTTTACATCGTCTTATTAAACCATACCTCAACTTAGCACCATACCTTTGTAACATTTACCTCCGGAATCCCTACTCGAGTTTGGTTCTGAGCGCGAGGATGGTTCATGAGCGCTCATTAGATAATAAGTGCTCAGAATCCATCCTCGCGTTCACAACAAAGGCGAGTAGTGTGAAAAAAAAGGTTGTGACAGACAGACGTACAACCGAGTGATTCTATAAGGGGTCCTTTTTCCCTTTTGAGGTACGGAACCCTAAAAATTGATTATTTCTCTACGCTCTTGTGATCAATAGCAGTTGGTAGTTAACTTAACTTTCCGGATGACCCGATACACATTTACATAAAATCACGCATTTGTCCTATAACGGGGTAAACATTTCGGTCAAATAAAGGCCGTGTTAAGAGGATATTTCAAATAGGATTATGTATGTCTGTGATGATGGGCTATCGGCACATCGCCTAGATAACTATACATCAAAACAACGCCTTTATCTAAGGGTATTTATTTAAAATTAAAATGAGGACAAAATAGAGATTTGTTATTAAGTAATTAACGAATGTCTTTCCGTTATATAATGTTTGACTTGCAAGTACCTATTTCCTCGTCGGTGGAGACCCTTCTTAATGACATAAACTAGACCATGCAGTTAACTGGAGATTACTTAATATAACATGAATACGTTACGTTCGACGTGCGCGGGCGCAGCTAGCCTTATATAACTGCTGGTATTGGTACCGTACCGCACCTGCCTCCGGCCTTAAACCAGTTGCCTGTATTCTTAACACTGCTTGTTCAATAAGAAACATGGTCTAAATCATTCATAACGTCATAACCACATGACAGAACAGATATCTAGGTTATACGTAAGTACGAAAACGGAACTAAATCTCTTCTCAATAGCAAATAGACACGCTTGATTGAACACAAATACGATGATATTTCGAATGAATTCTCCTCTCCTAGGTATTGAACACGTCCTTCGGAACTCTCGGTAATAGGATTAAATAGGTATTGAGAAATGTAAACACAGACGTTCACTGTAAAGATCTTCTAATGCTGTGGAATTGCAGATGGAACAAGGTTTGTACAGTTCCGCTCTTGAAACGTATCTTGAGGTTTATTTATGGGAGCAGAGAGTATTCTATACAATACTTTAAGTAAATTGAAAACGTGCTTACTGTATCTCTCTCAAATTTCTACCTCAAGCATAATGGACCTCAGAACTAATAAAGAAACAAACTATAGAATAAAATTCATAAAAAAATAGTTCTTTTTACGTAATTAGCTGTGGCTACTGTAGTAGAGTAGCCATGACTGACGAGATAAGTGTGTGTTGTATACCCTCCACTTTTCTAGCTGACTGTACCCGATTGTTTGTACTGCACGGTGTTTATTTCAGCTCCATTAAACTGTTATGATATTGTAGAGCAGCCATTTACGAGGAATATTTTATGAAAATTTGGTATTTTGTTTATGTTTTTAGCAATTTAAGCGGCAGACAAAAAGTATAGACGTACTTTCTGCTATTTTCATTGCAATTGAGTGGTATTTTTTTTGTTTGACTAGCACTGGACGCTGGACTACGCCCTCTTTAGGGCCTATGCATACGTAATTTATGTAACTAGAGTGCGCTCTAAACTCGTAGATAACGTGTTGGCAGGATGTGGACTATACCTACAAAACTTGGACGAGCAAAAGACGCGTGGTTAGGTTCTCTTAAAATACCTATGTCTTGTGAGTTTGGACAAGGTTATTATAACATGCGTAAAAATTACTCATGTGTTTAAATAATAACTTTGACTTTGACTTTACTTTGAATTGACTGTGACTTTGACTTTTCAATTTTGTTAAAGGAAAATGCTAATAAATCAAGTAGTATAGTAAAGTATAATCCCACCAAAAACATAAATGTAAAAATAGAAGCCAAGTTCATGGTAGTTTGGTGCATGGTTTGCACAAAAAAGTTGTGATATCAAAAAAGCTGGCCAAGTCAAGGGTTTATTAAAGTAATTCTAAGCTCTTCAATAAGGTATTTCAAATAACTTGGCTGTTGTAGAGAATAATACAAACTGTCACCTACAACGGCCAAGTTGCATGAAATGATACCTTATTGAAGAGCTTAGAATTACTTTAATAAACCCTTGACTTGGCCCGCTCTTTTGATATCACAACTTTTTTGTGCAAGACCAAACTACCATGAACTTGGCTTCTATTTTTTTCATTTATGTTTTTGGTAGATCATCATTACTTTTTGTAGGTGATTAAAATTGATCTAAATATAAATTTACTATTGTTCAATATTTATATAATTATGGGAGTGTGTAACATAATGAATATAAGGTAATATTTGATCAATTACTTTTTTTAATTACGACGGCTTTACTTGCAAATATCTCGAGACATACATATTTAGGAAACTTAGTTAAGAAACCTTAACTTTATTTTACAAGACCTATCTAATGACACCCCACTCGATATAGGAGGTAAAAAAATTAAAAATGCCCCGTTTTTTACCCCTATATTTTTTTTTACTTCTTTTTTTATTTTTTCCACAATTGCTTCATTATAATCTATAATCATACCAAATTTAAACTTTGTAGTCAAGTTTGTAGGTCATCTGGAAGTAGGTTAGGTTTTTGATCTATATGTCAGTCAGTCGGTCACTCAGTCAATCATAAAAAATGCCGATTTAGACGTTAATATCTATTTAACCGATAAAGCTATGTCTATAAAATTTTGTATACTTGTTTATCTAGGGGGTCCTGATATGTAAACCCAATTTGGTGTGTTTACGTTGAATAGTTTTTGGGTTATGGAGGGGTCAAAAGTGACTCCAAATGGTTCCTGTAAAATACACACGGTGCTGCCCGCCAGTTCTCTTCGTTTGGCTTGAACTTGGCTGGACACGCTACCGCGTGTCTAGATTATATTACCACGGGAGGAACCTATACTATTATCTATTCTGTGCCACCGGGAGGAAATTGGGGGACTCACTACAACTGCTAAGGTTGATTACACCTACAACACTTGAAAACAATGTAAGAAAATCTACTTACCTTATAAATCTACTTACGCATAAGTAATAAGGAAAACTTAGATAGTGTATCGGTTTATCTAAAAGATTTCATAATAAGATGTTGTTGAACTTTTAATCTATCTAATAGGGTATTTAGGTAGGTAGCTTATATTCTACCAGTTTTATTTTTATGCTAGTAATAAATCGAACCTGTTATAAAACCTCAACTCCGGGAACGAACCGAGATCTCACAAATTGAGATCCCAAAGTTTGATCCACTTGACTACGGAGCCAGTTAAAGACTATAAAGTGAAATTATAGCGCGCACTGACTCCGGCGCCGCATATTATGCAACATGCGCGCACTTCCGGGCATGCGCAGTGCGCACTGCGGGCCTAGCTCTTGGTTCTCTTCTCGACACTTCGGGCCACAGACATAGGCAGGCAGGCGTACCGTATATTAGATACCGTAAGTTACCTACGCGATGAAACTAAGCGCGCAAATTTTCAAACTAAGCGCGCAAAACGTCTATTTACTCGGCTACTCGCATAATGGCTATGTGGTCTTTTTACCATTTCTAACGGCAGATATTACTTACCTTATCGTGTTTTCGATTGTCATTTTGGTACCTACGATAACGATCGGGCGCATAGTGCGTCAACGCGACGCAGAAGTGTTTTAAACAAAATGCTGGGAACGAACACTGGCATCTCCCTTGTCGTGTGGTTTTTTGAGTCGATCGACCCAATGAACCCTGGTGTCAGAGTTTTGAAACCGCCTAATAGCGCAGCTATTTGGCCTCTTAAATGGTTATTGTAACGCCCACTATCAAAGACAGCGACCGGGACCGACGGCTTAACGTGCCCTTCGAAGCACGGAATCGTTCCTCTTACTGGCATGCAAGGTACGAATACTTGAGGTATCTATGTTGGTGCTTCGGGCAGACTCATGCGCATTACACGCACACGGATATCAATATCAATTCATGCTCAATTGCATTTCAATTTCTTTTACTGTCATAGAGGTGTCGAAGTTATTTGAACCGTGACTTTGGCAGAATCATCGTCTAAAAACGATGGAAGCCAATATTTAAAAAATAAACTTTTTTATTTAGGTATATCTTCCAAAACCTAAGTTCCAGTTGTCATAAGTCAGGTTTAGTAAATATAAAAACAGTTATTTATTGAAATACGTATTGCCTAATATATTGCATTGCAATAGCTTGTTGACAAATAACTGTTAAATTAAAAACATACGTTATACTTAGTTAAATTATAATGTAGATGATATTCACAACACTTGATTTGTTGTATTTAGATTAAGATTGTGATCTGGATAACTAGTTCAAAACACTGTAGGAGTAACCTTGTCCGATTTCCACAACAAGATGCAACTTGTTGAAGCATTAAACTTATGTTGATGGAATTTGTCACAGAAACAAAGTACTTAGATCTATTTTCTCTAGAATGAATAATGTTCTTCACACCTAATTAATAAGTAGTTAGAAATAGCTAGAATTATTGACTTTACTCCACCAACATTTTGATTTTGAAACGTTAATTTTTAAAGGAAAATGTAATAAAATAAAATATTTTGTCCAAATATTTAAATTTAGAATTAAATCCACGATTACACTAGACAACTACTGTAATTTTTGCCACCTACGAAGTAAGTAAAACACAAAAATTCAGTTTGCAATTTTGATATAAATCCATAAAATATTCTAAAAGTTGAAAATGAGGAAGAAACAAAATGCAAATCAATAAAATTCGCAACGCATGATTTGGTTAAAAATCGCAAAATCGCAACACCACTAAAGTATGTGAAACAAGCACTGCAACCTGACGGGTGGGGGGTTAGTTTGTCGTTTGTAAAGCGCGCGTAATAACCGAGTTAACACTTACGATGCGTTGTGTCTGCGATAGTTGCGCGTGCGCACGGCCACAGCTCGGACTGACACTGCGGCTGGTGGTGGCGCCGGTCACCTCGCCGCCCCACCGACATGGCTTTCTTTCCAGCCCAGATCACCCAACACACCGACATATCATTCACGATCATGTGATAATGAAGTGTAGCAACATTCTTCTGTCTCTCGGACCTTTGCCATTGTCCTTGAAGTGATATGTTTGGTTCAATTTACTTACAACACACTAGTTACTTTTGATGTGCAATAATACCTACTGTTAAATCATACACAAACGGACTTTGACCCGGCTAAAATACAAAATAATTCTAGAAATTGCAGAGAAAAACAAGTACAGTATACCTAAGATTCGATGAAAAGATTATTGCATTTCCCGTACTATTAATCAATTCCACGCCCACGCTATATAGGTAGATAAACAATTGCAAATTTTCTGTATTCCAACTTCTTCTTCTTCTTCTGTCGTATGGGTTTCGAGTCGATCGACCAATACAATATCTATTTCAACTACAATATCTACTAGACTAGGTAATTCAATTAGAAAATCACTTTTTGCTTATAAAGCGAAATGTTTCCCTATGCTACCTACATAGAATATTGATTAAGATTTGTGAGCCACTGAGTGATAGGTACTTAATTGATTTTTTTGATTCACTTACTTGTGCACAAGGTACAAAACGAACAACAATATAAAACTTATATTATATTCTAATTAAATAATGAGAGATGGATGAGAATTTATGTTGCTGACTGTACTTTTTGGGCTTTTTGTATGCTACTTAAAATTGATGAGTCATCAACTGGGCCCTAGGGACCAGTTTATTGGGGGCACAGTTGGTGACGAACCCATAAAACCAAACCATTACTTTCTAAACAATCGCGAGTAGCTTTATTTGCGCATTGCGTTCGTTCCTTACATACAAAAGACATCAACGGCCTTCCACGTTTATATTCTCAATTCTTGTGGCAACTGCGTTTCAAGCTAGAGAAACTCTATTGAATTTCCAGTAGCGACTCTTGATATAAACATTTATCCCTCAAAGGCAGAACGAAAACGACCCAAAAAGGTCGTTCCGCCACGTCTGACAAGTTTTGAGGGTTATTACAGATGATTAGTGTATATTGCTATAGTGACGAGTTGTCAGCCCATCGCCTAAGTTGCAATACACTGAAATCCTCGAATCCCTTAGCTGTTTTTTACAGCATGCCCGGGAGAAGATGCAGCTGGCACATTCTATGTTTTCCTATCACTCCCAGTCCAGCAGCATGGAAGTATCACTCCCAGTCCAGAATTAAGCTTTATGTATGGAGAAAACACCATCCAATCACTTCATGTTCCATTTAAGATATTCCATACAAAAGGCGATAACGGTTCCCACCCCGTAAGCATAGTCCGATTCCTATAATTTTGAAAAGATGTAGATATTACTTAAAAATTAGGTTTGTACGTTTTTTAATTCACTCGACGTCTCTACTACATGGTTGATTTGAGATAAAACTGTGTATTACCTATTGCAAATAATACCACTAACACTTCTATTATTATTTGTTTGTTTGTTAAAAAATTCGGATGAAATATTTTGCGGACCCCATATTTTATTTCCGCGCGACCTTTGGTACTTACATGTAATTCGTTGACTTCGTTGTTGACCTTGGCAAACCTTGGTAATAAATAATAACTATATCATATTGTATTATATTAATTCAAATAAATTATAATATATATACTCATTAGATGCTTTCACTTAAAGGCCATCAAATTATCTTTCAATCTAGTAAACTTCGTTCCATAATTGAAACCTGCGATTGATTGTAACCACTCGTAGGGGCAATTTTCTTTAAGATTTTTAAGACATTTTGTCAATGCAGAATTCACACTTAAGCGTTTGAATTTAAGGTCGAATTTTCAATGCGTGGACTGTGTCATATCAATTTAAGTTAATTGGCTATGACTGTACTTGGCGCTCGTTATCTGCTTGATACCGATTCAATCTCGCCTGATTGGTTGATCTTTTTCTTGTCGTGTGGGTTAGGTTATATTATATAGCATAGCTAATATGCCTCTGAAATGGTTTGTGCAACGACCACTATCAAAGACAGCGATCGAGACCAACGGCCTAACGTTTCCTCTGAAGAACGTAATCAATTTTCTTCCAGCCAATCAGATGATTCAACCTGAATTGTCTTAACCAAACTGGGGAAAATCTCACAAAGTGATAAATTTGGAAAATATCAACTTTGTATTCCCAACCCAGGGCCTCTGGATCGGGAGCCCATGGCTCAGACCACTATACCACGGAGGTAGTTGATTGGTTGATTAGCTGGCATGTTTAACTCGTTACGTAGCTCTCACCGCCGGCGATTCCATCGACTGGATAATCTGGATTTTATCGAAGCGGACATCCTAATACCATGCTTGCACACTCGCAATTCACAAGTTATGTAACCCATATTATTAGACTATTTTATTTATAAGGAATATTGGACCGGAACTGAACTAAGTAGTAAAACATTGTAGTGCAAAACCCGATAGGAGGTGCTCCAACAGCCGCGCCCCTATTTTACCACCATTTTTGTTGGGGTTGCTTAGACAAGAAGTTGAACAAATTTCACGAAAAAAAGTAATCCAAAAACATAAATTGAGAAATTGACTTCCCCATACAAAATGACCATTTCGATTAGACAATTTTCTTTTTTAACTTGGAATCGGTTAGCTCTTGACTCTAGACATAAAGGTCAGCGATGACCGTGACAGAGTCGACGATGGAGCGAGCTAACCCAGAAGACGCCTGTTAAGGCACTGGTAGTCTCACGCACCGACGGAACACAGCAAGCTGTTTGGCGCCGGACTCCGGTGAGAGGGTGGTCTATGGCTCGCAGGCGGCTCCTTGCGGAGCCTACCACCGCTTTGTTGGGATCATTCAGCCGGAATTATTCACAGGCAAGCCTGTGTTGCCGTTGCCCGGGGTGGAACACTAGGAGGTAGATCCCATCCCACCCCTAACTAAAGTATGGGGATGTCAAATTATTTTTCGATAAAGTGTTCAATATCAGTTTGCTCAGTTTTTGTATTAAATCGAAGTTCTTGTATCGGTTTTACGAACCAATAAAACAAACTGGCCATGAGAAATACATACACACATACATATTATCACGCTTTTATCCTGAATGGGGTAGGCAGAGCGTAAACGACCAAAGAAAAGGTCGTTCCGCCACGTCTGACGAATTTTAAGGGCAATTTTAGACTGAAATGTGCATCGCTATAGTGACAGGTTGTCAGCCCATCGCCTAAATTGCAATATGTACAGGAAATCCCTCAAATCCCTTGCTGGTTATTACAGCATTCCCGGGAGGAAATGCAGCTGGCACATTCAATGTTTTTCTTTCAGTCCCAGTCCAGCATGAAAGTTGAGCCATGAGAAATCCAATATTTATTTTCTTTTTTCTAACCTAAAGTTTCTGGAAAATTATTTAGTTTATGTTATAACTCTTTACGCTATCACGGAGTTTATTTTATATTCTGTATTCTGCATTTACTGAAAAGGACTTTGTGACGTAAGCACTTGGTAAGTCAAAGCAGAAAGCTTTACCACAGTTAACGAAAGAGCAGTAAACCGCCTTCATAGAAATACAAACTAGTTGTAAACCTAGGACACTCGATCAATAAATAAATAGAGTCACTACTTTATACCTTACGGGGTAGGCAAAGCGTAACGCCTAGTAAAACAACCCCACGTTTGACAAATTAGTTATTGAGGGCAGTGGTCTATTGTAGGTTGTCAGCTCATCATTAAACTATAAATCTTTGTTTTCCACCCACCTACTGATTTTTACAAAATGAAAGCAGCTGAAACATTCTATGTTTTTCTATTTAGCAGTACCTAATTTTCTCGATCAAAGTCGTCGCTCTCGGTCGCTGCATTTATTGATAGAGTCGTTATCTTACACAGTAGGCTTCATGGCGACAGGTGGTGACAGATGACGGCTGCTGCCGACGACCCGCGCGGCTGCCGTTGACTCGTTGATAGGTAGCGAAGCGAAAGACGACGGCTGCTGTCGACTCGTTGACAGGTAGCGGCGGCTAGCAGTTATACCTGTCGTTCGTCTCTATGAATGAAGCTGTCTTAAAAACTCTAATAACTTGGGAAAAAATAGACTACCTACGTATCTCTTTCAGGCGTCATTTTACTGTCTACAAAAAAAACACGTCTCAGGGTACGTTTTATTTTACTATTACTTAAATCTACTGTGGCTTTGCAACTTCCCTTTGAATAATATTGTCAATGCCATAACCAAACAAGCGTGTCCAAGTAAATAAGACGATCTGAGGGATTTATGCAATTCAGTTGAAACTTGTTATAAGCCTCTTCCACGTACACACGGTACTCTATATACCTAACTAAGGCTCGTATTATAAAGCAATCTCAAGATTGAGAGCAATATTCTGTATGGATTTGACAGACCTTTGTACTGAAATGACATTTCTGATACGAACTGAAACTCGCTGTCACTCTTGAGAGCTGATTATAAGTACGGGCCTTAGATTCCTGTAAACTTGCCAATAATCTTTAAAGGTACTTACGTGAAATAATTGGGACATGAGACAATCCATACTTAATCCCACTGTGTGCAACGTACTCTGCTATTCCACTTGGGATCTAGGATTATTTAGTTAGGTGATTATTTAGGCTACGGTGCTGCTTATCGGGTAGGTAGTACCGTAGGTATGCTTATAGCCGCCGTAATAATATAAAAAAGATACGTCTATTTGATCACATACATCATTCCCGGAATCAGTTGGCACATTCTATGTTTTTCTACAGTCCAGCATTTATTTATGATTTCACATCTTCCTCTGCGCTGTCAATTCACATGTGTGAATGTGATGGGTTGATGGATGAGTATGGAACAATGCCTAGCAGTTAAAGTGAGCTTTGGAGACTTTTTTTTTTTTTTTTCTACGATTTTAGAGGGCTTTTGTACGATTAATTGGAGACTTGGAGAGCAAGTTAATTCACTCGAAATAATAGCAGTGAGCGTTACCAGCACCTACCGTAAAACAGATATTGATTTGTCTCAATTTATCAACCAGTGATTTCGCTGATTCGTTCTATTTCTACTATGGAATCATCATGAGTCATCCGATGATATTTTCGCAAAATCTGAGAAATTTTGAGGGACACCGAGGGGATATGCCTACTACAGTTGTCAGCCAATTACCTAAATTGTAAAACTCTAGGATCATCATCTTCCTAGCCTTTTTCCCGTATCTCACGGGGTCGGCTACCTAATCTAGGGGATTGAACGAGGGTTTGTAAAACTCTAGGATCTATTTAGGTACATATTTTTTTTTGCCTTATAAGTTGAAGTTTTGATAGAAATATTTTCTAATGAAAGATTTTCCTAACAATCATCTCGTCTTATCTATTTAATAAGAATGACTTACATAAGAGATATCTGAACCGATAACATGTTCATTTATGCACCATAATAGTTGTATTTTAGAAAGTTCATATCAATTTCGTTAAGCTTCCATGGTCTAGTGATCTGAGTCTCGCGCTCTCGATCCGAGAGGCGTGGGTTCAGTTCCCGCAGGGGACACATAGTTGAGATTGTTCCTATATTTATTAGGGAATGTCGGCTCAATCACCTGCAAGTAAATTTATATTTTTTGGAAGACAAGTTTTATAATAGCGTAGTTTCGGTCGTAACGTTGTCCTTTGACATAGTTATTATTATTACATTATGCGACTATTATGACATAGTTATTTACTATATATTCGAGCCTTTGACTGACAAAAAAAAGAACTTAAAAGAAGGAAACAGAATATTTAATTGAAGTCTCGTTGATGAAAGTACCGGAAAAAGGGAATTTGAATCCTGCGTGGGATGGAAAAGTGAACCTGTTCAAACAGATTTTCGGAATGAAATGGATTTTTTTATTAAATCCAACGTAGGCTGCATCACACAGACAAAGCTTATTTTAAGGTGAAAGTGCTAAAAGCAAATTCCGAATTTAATGAAATTGAATGAAGGGTGGAAAATGAATGAATGAAGGTTGTTACGTTACGATGGTAAGATGCTATAACTTATATCTATTGTCTCTTTACATGATGTCATTAATAATTTCTAATAAACTGTTTCTCTATCCTCTTGAGAACCGAACTAAGAAGTCCTAAAACATAGACATTTTCTATATTATGAATAAAAAGAGATACACTTACTGGTAGAAGGTTCAAGTTGAAAAATGGAGATTGGCGTCGACAGATCATACCGTCTCTATCTTGTTTACGGTAGACTTGGCTTAGTTTTCCGTGATTGTCCGTTCCGTGATCGTGTTGATTCACAGCATCCGGGTAGCGTATTGCACTTTGATTTTGTATGTGCATGAATCCTTTGCCCTGCAGCATACCCGTTTACGTATTACACCCTGTACTGGCCACGATTCGGCGTAAACAAGATACAACTAAATAAAACCATACCTGTCATTTTCCATCTTGAGCGAACAGAAAAGGATATCAGTAAAGACGGACTTATTATAATCTAATCCTGTCACATAGAACCCGTTCAAAAATTTCAAAGAGTATTAGTCGGGGTTCATTCACATCACGACTTAAATTTACATAACTCTCCATGGATTTTTGAACTGACGACAGGATTATAATAAGTGCGTATATGCTGCCATCCTTTACTGTTCGCTCAAGATGGGAAATAACGGATATGGTTTTATTTTAGTTAAATCTTGTTTACGCCGAATTGTGGCTTGTGTGGTTTATTTTTAACAAACCTGAGCTGTAGGATACCGGTTTATTTGACTGATGGTTGATGAAGCGGATCGATTGAACAAGCAGATGTGAGTACCTACGCACCGCTGAAGAGCGAATGCGCACACGTTTAGGCAGCATTTACTCATAATAAACTGGTTGCACTTCTATGATTGACTTGGAGCAATAAATTAACAGAAAAATAATGTACCAATTCATAGATTGACAAAACGGTTTTTTAAGCTGTTGACTTTGTTTCGAGTTAACATATTTTCTTCCGGAAAGCTTTTGATAAACCAGAACGTATGGTTTAAATCGTAAATCGTTTCCTAGCACCTTGTATATAATCGTCAGAGCGGCAATTTTGTGTGGGAGGTGACAGTGTGTGGCAGTTTCTTGGAGAATATTGTTTACCATAAACAAAGCATGACAGAGTTTTCTTACAATGTTATTTATAGAGAGACAGCTTATGTATTAACCTTTGTTTTCTTTGAACGATCGGATAACGGTCAAATCACACCGGAAAGCGATGCAACGCGACGCGGCGCGCACAGAAGACACTGACATAATATAGAACATTTTTTGATTTGCAAGAAGATAGACATTTTATTGGCAGATCTCGAAAATTCCTCCTAAACGCGCAGCCCTTCATTTCGTGGTACAACGAGATACATTTTCAATCAGTTTGGCGCCGCGTCGCGTCGCATCGATTCCCCGTGTGAACTGACCTTTACGCAGTGTTTGTAAATTTGTAATGAAGGAAACAGTGTCTTCGCAACTCACCTCCATTTTCCGCTTTGTGCGTTTTGAGCTCTTTCGCAAACAATTAAAATGATAAAATAATTAAATGCGTCATGTTTCTCACCTGCTCGCCTTCGTATCTAATTTTCCAAGTACCTAAATGCATACCTATGATACAGTTCTCAGAGAGTAGTATTCGTTAAGTGGTAGTTTGGAAATGCATTTTATATAGTTAATATCTACTTGATTTTTTTCACCGTTTTTTCAGCCGCGGCTTAATGAGATTTCCCGTGGAATTCAGAAATTTTCTCGCGGTAATAAGTAGCATATGTTAAGAACGTAGGTACTCAGAGTGAATGTAGCTTTCTTTTTTCGATTATTTTAAATCGATCAAGTTGGCAGTTTCTTTTTATTGTTATTAAAAAAACATTAAGTATTTACCTACTACATATAGAGGTGCAAATATTTCCTCTTTATCCTCTTTATAATATTAGTATAGAAAATGTCCGCGTCTTCATTAATTTTCCGCGGGATCAAGACATTGTCCCGCGGTAAAAAGTAGTCTATAGCTTTATTTATGGTAAAATATTTATGTTACCTACAATCGGTCTAGTAAAATTTCGTTTCATACGTAACAAATAAACAGATTAACTCGTATCATGACCAAGAGTGTTCCACTTGATAAATTAATGAAATACCTACATAATTTACACTAATTTATTAGTTTCAACGTTATTTGAGGCATTCCGCTTCTGATAGATCATAAAATTCATTTAATTGTGGTCTGAATGTATAATTTCGATTAAATTTTCATTATTATCCCAGGAATTTGTTGTTTACACAACACGGTCAATTATTAGAGATTCCTCGATGTATGGAATGTAACCAAAACATTGAAATAAACATTTGGTTTGATATTACGCTGTACGTTTCTTACACAATGTTCATTCTGAAAAGATATACTTCTTACATGACATGATTCAAACCCGCGAAACTAGAAAAGCAGGTTCAGCACAAGCCGCATCGTCCTTTGCACGATCTAAAAGCTAAAACGAGGCGAGCTGTCGAAACGCAACCTGAGCAGATAGATTGCAAGGATGTTCCAAGTCGCACTCATAATGGCGCCCTGAATAACTCAGCTAACTAAATTACCCGGCTTACCCAACCAAAGATCGATGCCGTCGCTCCACACCACGCAACACGAACCCACCGGCCTTCCCAACTTGCCACCCTTACAATTATTGCTACATACGCCAATCAGACTGAAGAGTAAAATTGGTTTAATATTGCATCCTTGTGCAAACGCTGTTCCTAGTAAATTTTGAGGAGTGCCAATTTACGGTTGATCGAGAGAACTGTTTTTGATTGAATCACTTCATAGCGTACTTACGCTAGAGCGAAAAACGTAATATTGACATCACTTTTGATCCCCAAGGAACATAGATCGAAATATGAAAAATAAAAATTGGGCCACCCAAGAAAATAGTGCCAAATGCTTAAGTATTTTCATTTTTCATTTTCATTGGAGTCCTAATTTTATTTTTTCATACGTATTTTGACCTATGCTCCTTGGGGAAAATTATCTTGTTTTATGAGTAGATTCACACACTAAAGTATCGTCAGCAAATTTTTTACGCGATCTAACGTTTGCCTATCTTATGTTGCTATATCGTGTGCCGATCAAAAATGATGTCGATCTTTCGTTTGTCAGTCAATCATGAATACGCTATAAAGGGATTCGATCTACAGCTCTGTCGGTCAACTGTGAATCGCTCTATTGTTGGTCGACCTTAAGTATCGCACTCAATTTTTGAGTTTCAATTAATTAACGAACGCTTAAAGTGAAAGAGTGCGATAAGTGAAGCTTATGTAAGAATGAGAACATTCTTCGGCGATAAAACTGGTTCGACTTGTGGCGAGGGACATAAATTGACCAACACTGCGTTCAACGGAGCCTTGAACTGATTCACCTAAAATATACACACGAATTTGCAACTGAATGCGTTTTTTCTGAAAACAAGCACTATTTTGTAAACAGTTACTACCGCTACTTTAAAGTAAGCATACTGAACCAGTGACCGATTTTTGGTGACGGAGGCCAATCTCCCAAAGATCGGCCAACTGCGCGGGACTAGTTTTTAGTGCCCAAGTGTTTGCGCTTAATAACTATACTAATGTAATAAGTCTTAGGTACATAAAGAATAATGAAAAAGCCTACACCAACTGATTACAACTCTTTGAATATGAGTATTCCATCAGTTCGTTGCTGCTCTACTATTCGAAAACATAAAAAAATATTATCACTAAAGAAAACAAATAAAATCATGACAAATAATTTATTTGTGTAACAAAAATATGTAAATTGATAAAATACGGATTTAAAAGAAGCCACATAGATCTTTCGTTCTTCTTGCTATAGCACCTCCGAACAATCTTACAGGTGTTTTGTTCCAATCTATTAAAAGTAAGAAATTGCTCTCTAGGGGTGAACCATCAAGCGAACATTTCTTATAATTTTGTAAAATAAATTCTAAAGCGACATTCTTAGTTTTAATCGGAGAGACTATTCGAGACATCTTTATGCTTCCGTCTGGGTGTACATATAGTAGATGATCTAACAGTTCCACGTTCTTACACACCCTGGGCTTTAGAGAAGGAGGCACATGAGAATTTTTTTCATTGTCGATATCAGATCTGTACCTATTGATGTCAGGAATTTTTTCGTCACCTCCAAGGAAACTGTGTTTCTTCTCTTCCTCATTCTTTCCAATTAAATTTCTCTCGTTCAACGCGTTTCCTATTTTAACGTGTTTATTAAATTCGTTTTTGCTTCTCAGTTCGGCATCTCTTAATTGCGACTTAGTGGTCTTAACTGTTTCAGAGTGTCCAGGTAAAAATCCATGATTGTATTTTAGTATAGACACTGTATTTTTGTTACTTTCGGATTGATTTGATACGTCTATAGCGAGCTGTCTTCCTTTCATCATAGGCTCGTCATTATTTTGATGCATGATCCTATGATTCTCTGGTGTATATTTCAAACGGATGGCAGGATGCTTTCTGTTCTCATCATATACACTATCTTCTCCGGGCACACGGCGAGGTGTATAGTCATTGTTGTAAGTTTTTATATTATGCCATTTATTAGGAGTTGAAAAGGTTTTGGCATACATGTCGTCACTTGCTTTCGATAAGTGATTTTCGCTATCACCGTCACCCGTGAAATACTCAAACGATTTTAAAAACGGTAATACGTTAAACATTGAACCTTTATTGTATGGAAGGACATCTTTATCATAATTTCGTGTAAATCTGTGATTTTTTGCATTCCTTTCTCTTGATTTTCCCCTGTTTATTATATTTACATTCATGGGATGAGTTCTTGCGTGTGAATTCAGTATTTCAGTTCTGATATCATCTTCTAATATTTTTACATTTATTTCAGGCAGTCTGACATCTCGTTTCTCTTTTTGTATCCGTCTAAGGGATATAGGATGATATTGATCTTGAAGTCGCTTTTCAGCGAGCATATTTTTCTTTTGTAAATTTGTTGGAGGTCGAACTACTTTCGTGTTAAAATTGGAAGGATATGGAAAACTGTTTGATACTTTTGTTAATGGTATAGTAGAAGGGACTTTCTTGTCTCTATTATAATAGTTAATACTTTTTAGATAATTTAAAACACTACCTGCGTATTTCGAACTGGTCCACTGACCATATACCTTCATGTCTTTTTCCGGTGGTGGGGGAACCTCGATTTCTGATAAATCATCATGGCTTGGTCTTTTTTTGTACCGGCCTTGAAATGGTTGTGTATGTGGTGTATCATATACTTTAAAAATTGATTGAGGTGCCTTTTCAAATCTTATGTTTGCATCCATGTAGTTTAATCTTGGAGGGTGTAGCGGGGGTGGTGTTTCATGCTCTGATATCATTGGAAACTCGTGAGTGTCAGAGATCGACAATTTATTGCCTGGAGATACTTTAAACTTCTCTGTGGGAGTGTTATAATTGACAGTATTGAAATTATTGTTCTTTGGTGGCGGTTTATGATTCATTACTATGTCAAAAATGTCACTTTCATGAGACCCTTCACTTGGATTCACTCCGATGGCATGTTTAATATAACTGTGAGGAGTTTGTACTTTAATAAAACTATTCGTTTTATTAGATTTCGGGGGTAGTTTAGTCTCTTTGGCAATGTTAGGAGACTCCTCAGTATCAAGATTATTCAGTATAACGTAATCTATATTTTTAGATTCTCGAATTTTGTTGCGATGAAACGTTTTTTGTACGTATTGAGGATGGCTTTGTATGGAGTAATTTCTACCGATTGTTGACGTTAATATCATGTTCGCTCCAAATATTTCTCCTTCCAGACCAGTTGAACTTCCTGTAAAAAAAAATTACGACCATTTTACCTTTACATCACGAATTCACCATAGGTACCTACTTAATAGCTATTTTCCTGTAAATTGCAGACAGGCTCCTTTTAATACACGATTATTTTATTCAGAATGACTCACAAAAACTAGTGTTTTGTTTAAATTGAATTTTAGTAAGTCAGGCTTGTAAACTTGGTGCCGATTCAGTTGTGGACACAACGCAAACAAAAATTTTTTTTGGTCACTTTCCAAAATTGATATAAAAAATCAACTGTTGTATTTCTGTCTCTTTTTTAATTATTTATTCAAATTTTGGAAAGTGACCAGACCAACCTAAAAGGAGTTTAAAATGTGTATACAACCGAATCGGTACCATTATTATTTTTTTGTCTCTTAGTGAAGTATCATAGTGAGCAAGGTAGCAGACTAACCTTGTTCTGTGGTGCCATATCCCAGGATGACACTCCCACCGCCAGGTATGACAAAGAACAGCAGCTAGAAAAACATACATTATAGTCAATATCTAGATACTACAATAATGAAGTTGTAACTGGCCGATGTCTGTACGTAGATACTTAATTTTACATATTTATCTGCGTTTTTAGATTTTTTTGTCTTTCTGTCGATCTGTCTGTCTGTCTGTATCGTTGTTTGCGCACCACGCAAGAACTACTGCATCAAACTGAATGCCTATCAAACCTAGAAGACTAGAAATATAAGAAAAATGTTGACATTTCACTAATATAACAATATTTACATTAATAAATCTACGCTCTATAGATCATCGACTTTGACATTGAATAAGGGTCCGGCAAACATTTTATGATTGATTCTATTGGTTTTTGATATGCTGAACCATATTCCGAGTGATGACAGACTGGCACCCTCGGGAAAAAAAAAAATCAGGGAAATTAAGTCCCACTTTTACGTTTTTCGCTTATATATCGAAAATGATGCGTTTTAGGAGAAAATTCAAACAAAAGCCTATAAAATTCTGTACAAAAACGTGGTACAAATTTTTCTTCTAGGACCAATACTTAAAAAGATATGTTGAAAGAAAAATGAACAATAATCTCAAATGAATTTCCTTGCTGATTGAGTCATTGATAGACTCATCAACGCAAAACCTAAACTACTAAACATAGAATCATGAAATTCGAACAGCAGGTTTCTTTTATAACATAACCTTCCAGTATCAAAGGATTTTTGGATTTTTAACCCCTAACAGGGTCAGGGGGTCAAACAGGGGACTGAAGTTTGTATGAAACTCTGTCAATTTTGAAGTTAGGGTCTTCCAATTTTGTGTTTAAGCTAATAATAAAAAAAATATTAGACATGTGTTTTAGCTTATTTGAAAATTCCGTAATAGAATCAATCATAAAATGTTTGCCGGACCCTTATTCAACGTCATAGAGCTTGGCAAACGGAATAAAACGCTTTTTATGTCAATCAACTACTTACACTACATTGAGATAAGTAAAGGTTGAAATTAAAGGTATAGGTTAGATCCTGAAATCGGATATTTTAGCGTGGGAAAACACTTCATTTCTTTGGGAAAACTTATTTAACGCGAGAGCAACCGATGGCGGAAAGCCAGTTTTACATAAAGTTTATATTTACGAACCTAATGGATATTTTACATTCACTATTTTCAATCAAATACATAAATGACATGTAGGTTAGTACCTATACCTATTTTAAAGAGAAACAAAATTGTTATTATTATCTCATTGCAACGTAAAAGATAATTAACAATATTAAAAAGGCACAGGAAAACCTGTATTTAATAATATATAAAAAAACATTTCATTTCAGGCAATATTTACACCAGTAGATGTTAAATAATGTAAATTTAATATCGCCCGGCCGGGACTTAATAAGTTTTAACGTAGAAATATTATTTTCACGTAAAAGATAAACAAACACGGAGACTCACACCATAACACACACAAACACACACACAGTTTCGTCGGTACTGCGTACAGCAAACATTGAGGGATTTTAATATCAGTTTGAGCGAGAGCACATAGTCAGGTTAACCATATAGATAGTCTATCGGCAAATTGAGTTCTGCTACCTTTTAAGCCTTATCTAGGTATTTTTTTCGCGTCCAGTCCAGCATGGAAGTCATACTACTTAGTCTTCTTGTCGTGTGGGTTTCGAGTCGATCGATCCGATGAACCCTGGTGTTAGAGTTTTTCAACCGCCTATTAGCACAGCTAATAGGCCTTTGACAAAGTTTGTGTAACGATCATCCAAACTGGGGAAAATCTCACAAAGTGATTGACAAATATCAACTTTGTGTTCCCTCTCCTGGAAATCGAACCCAGGACCTCCGGATCGGGAGCACATGGCTCAGACCACTAGGCCACGGAGGCAGTTGTAATACTAGTAGTTATTGTAATTTTCTAAATACCGTCAGTATTTACCACTAATAGGTAGTTTAGAGTGAGTAGTGGCCTTTTCCCAACCAAAAGTGGGATGACATAGGCTAGATAAGATAAGTAAGGTAGTTAATTTACGGATTTGTGGATGTTAATTATAAACTAATACAAACTAATAACTACAATATCAGTATACCTATTTGTGGCTAAATCAACTAATTAAATGTGGCCTTCCGCGCAAGAAGGTACCAGTTGTCCGGTATTGAGTTAAGACCAGATTCGGTATCAAGAGTAGAATAGTCAAATTGATATTATGAATTAAAAATATTCAAAGAGGCACATTTTTTTTTTACCAGGCTTCTGAAGATAAAACCCTGGAAAATCTTATTTTAAGAATGAATAAAACAAAACTTTTTCTTGTTCATAGATAGATTTTAATGTGTTCATACGTAGGTTCATACTTATAAACTTACATCATATAGATACTATACAGTTATTTATTATACAAAGTTGCAGAAAAATTTAAATGCCGTAAAGTAATTTTTCACCTCACTTTACAAAACTGCGTATATTTATCTGCGGTACCTTTTTGCGCGGAAGGCCACAAATATCAATAATTTTAAGCCGCAATTACGCGAAACCTGAATAAATAAAAAATTTAATAAATAAAATGCAAGTATAAAACCAATTTCATTTCGTTTTCAATTTTATGAGGATGATGTATTAAAATATATTTTCATTTAATGATACCTAAGTAGAATGTCATTAATCTGTATTAATAACAGGGTTCATTAATACAGGATATTAGAGTGATTGTTATTGGCTGTTTTTCCACTAAACGGTACGGCAACGGCACCATAATGAATTCGTCACGATACCGTGGCTCTGTTTTTTCATAGGACGGTAGGTAATATTGTCAATGATATCGTCCACCTTTAGTTCCACTCTGAGCGCACACATATACACGCGTGCATGCTACGTACCTACGTATACAAAACACATGCAGTTTGGCAGGTCGGCGATGAAAATCAATGCCGTGCCGGCAAGTGGAAATGTGGCGGAAACTACTTCCCAAACAGTGGAAAAGTGTGCCATATAAGTTTATTGATTTTCATTCATTATCTCTTCCACGATACCGTACCGTTGCCGTTGCCGTGAACTTGCCATCTAGTGGAAAAACGTCCATATTATGTTATTCGTGCTTGTTGTGGAAAAGCCGCGGTAGTCAACTCAATCAACACAAACCACGGGCGACGTCACGGCATGCACTACCTACTCTACGCGTTTGCAATGTGCTGGAGGCCTTAGACATGTCATGAACTTCGTTACTCAATGACACGTGGGTAGGAGTCAAGGTCCAGAGGACCAGCGTCATATTTGTCAAGTAGGTTAGGTACAGTCATGGACTTAATATGGGTACAGGTTAGTTCCCTCACATAAGTATCCAGGCGTGTTACAAACCAAATAAAATATTTTGGAAATAAATAAGAATATTTTTAATTGGTTTGCAACTTGCCTGGATACTTAAATACTATCATGCCTGTATCCCTAATGTGGAAGGCAGAGCGTCAACGACCCAAACCAAGTCGTTCCACTACGTCTGACAAGTTTTCAGGTTTGTTTAAGATTGATCTGTTTAATATGTATTCTTTATAGTTATAGCTGTAGTGACAGGTTGTCAGCCCACCGTCCAAAATACAATATCTGTAGCTAACCCTGGCATACCTTAGCTTGTTTTTACGGCATGCCCGTTTTTATGTTTTTCTATCGTTCCTGGTCTAGCATGGAAGTAACGTTAACCTGGATATTTAGTAAGTTAGCCTTGATACTTACGAGTATATGCGAGAATTGACTGTAAGTACCAGTCTGAGCCTCAAAATCTCTACTTACTCACTATATAAGTATATTGGTCCAACCTTGCATTACATCTAGTTTCGCAATCTGTCTTTAACAATTAATCACAATATGATAATCACAAAGTATCTAAGAGTCGTGAATGCAGTGACCTTTTCGGATTTAATACAGGGTGTTTAACGTTTGTTTAAGACTTTCGCGCTTTGTACATATTGTTAAATTGTATTGAGTCTGAGTGCGATTGGTTGAGGTACGTATTAAGAGATAAATACCAAAGCCCGACGTTTCGATCGAGTTGCATCAATCAGCTCGCGACCACGATCTCTTATTACCTATCAATACCAATCGCGCTCTGACCCGCAGGGTGTGTAACGTAATCAACTGTAGGTAGGTACCTATTTCTCCATTAATATTGAAATCTCCATAATAAATATCCATTAAAATAATAAATTTTTAAGAAATCGCGTAAGAAAGTATTTTCCCCTATATAAATAGGTATTACTCTACAATACTAAAAAAAAGAAATATTACGAAAGAATAATCGAAATATTAATCATTTTCTCGTTTCAATATGTATTTATGGCAGTAGGTATTTATGCATGTATTTGGATTAATCCACTTACTTGTGTACTATGTACCCACTCATAACTAGTAACATTACAAATCACCATAATTATTCAATTTAATATATATCTACTTGCTCATATGATTTTAAGTGAGTATTTATTAGTACCTACGTAGGTACCTACTTAGCGTACAGGATCTGTAACTTTTGCACACATCTCGATAACTTACTGATAGATTGTCAAATATTCTCTACTTAATTAGAGTAATGGACAATGTTTTACCGCCGAAAAATATCTTAATCCCACGGAATTTCACTAAACTACCATGGTTGGTACGTAAAAAGTCAGTTCATATTGATTTGTTCAATGGGATTCGAAAGGGATTTTAGTGTACTGTAACGTCACCGAACACCTTTCTTCGCGAGTATCATGATATAGACATGGGTGTCCCGCTTGTTGCTGGACTACTCCTCAATACCTCACCCTGATGTTTTATATTATCATGTTTATTTTGTTGTATTCCTCACAATGAATTTTTCATTAAAAGTTACTTGTGTGGAGGACTAACGCGAGACCAATGGTAAGTATGACTAATTTGGGCATATCCCTTCGAAAAGGTCATGCTACTGATTTGCCCCTAGACATTTTAGTCATGTAGATGTACCCTGTTATAGTCGCGCAACGAAATTGATTGATTATATTTTAGTGTGCCCTTCTGGCTCATTCTTTGATTTTCAATTATTTGTTTACGTTTGCTTTTATTACATACGATTATTTTAACTTTTAAATTTTTCCACTCTCTTTTCTTTGAATTATTATTATGATTTTTAACCTTGTTCGATGTTAATGATACAAGTAGGTCAGTTTCCTTTTGATCTTGTTTATTTAACTTAGAGTTAGTTAATGTTCAACTTAGTTTCACAGAGTTAGGTGTTAAATTACTTTTCACAATTGTATTTAGTTCTTTTCCGTTAGGCTAATAGGGTGCCCATACCCATAGGATTAGCTAGCTCATAGGATTAGCTAGCACTCGGGATTTTTATGGAGTGTGAAAGGTTTTTTCCTGTCTGCAAATTCAGTTTGCAAATTTAAATTATTTTTCAAACCTGTTGTCATGAGTCAGCATCGTCGTTCTTACTGGTTCTGAGCTAGAACAGTGTCGATATTGTATGTCCTTTCACCTAAGTAGGAGATAGGCATAGTCTGTAACTTAGAAAATTTATTCGTTCATCGATGCTGGACGAATAAATGTTACCCTTACCGGTGGGATGTAACGTCCGCGCCTCCTTGCGCACTGGCCAAAAGCATATTCGCGTTTTGAATTCGCGTCAGCGAGACATACGTCCCGACGACGTTTGGAAAAATATTCAGCCTTATGTTACTCTCCATTGATATCGGACATAAGTTAATAAATTCTAGAAGAATCGACGTTTTATTGACAAGGCATCCACAACAGTACTGTAGGTAGGTAGTATATTATATTACTCCATGGTTGTAGTATAGGTAATGGCCTGACAACCTCGATATCGATCTGAAACTTGATCTAAAATAATCGTCAAATCTTGTCAGTTATGGTGGAACGACCGTTTACGCTCTGCCTACCCCATCTGGGATAAAGACGTTATTATGTTTACGTAGCTGTGGATATTATTAGCATATTTATGTCTACATACCCCTATTATACACACTTAAAGTCAGCTGTCTACCCTAGGGGTACACACGTGGACTGGTCTCTTACTGTTATATGACCTCTGCTTTAGAGAAGGTAAACTATACCCAAAGTATAGTATTATTATTATCTGTGACCCAATCAATCAAGAGATAATGCGTGATTTTGTAAATTGGGTAACTTGACCTGGCGGTAGTGGTGTATCAAATAGTAAGATGACTAGTAGTAGGTCAAAAAATAAAATATTTGTTTTATGTAAAAGGGAAATTAATAAAATACAAAAATTTTGAGGTAAAATGGCTTCCGGTTCCGGGTCAACATCTTGTTTGTAGGTGTTTGTTACTAAAGACGTTTGCTATAAAATAGCAAGATAATTTTAACATTTCCACCTCATTAACCATTACAGAGTACTTAAACATGTTTTTAGTAGCTATTTTAATAGTCGCTTTAAGATAAATATAAATATTTAAATTTTAAATTTTCCAGATAACATCTACTAATATTAAACCAATGTTAAGAAAAGATTTACAAACAATTAATTTTATTAAGTGACCAGGTAGTCTAGAATTAAAACTATGAGATATTCCATGCTTTGCAAATAATCAGTACCTACCTGTATGAGTATTTTTTTGGGTAAAATTGTTCGACGGAGCAATGAGCAGCCCGAGCATCCCTTTTAAGTTTTCGGGACACCATCTTACACCCTGTATATACCTCTATGGTAGGTTAAGGTATACTGATATAGTTTTAGATAAGTATATTTAGTGGTATCATGGACGAATAAAACAAAGAGGACTGATAACCTCCCTTATAAACTGCGTACACCGCTACTTAGCAGTGCCATCTATTGACATTAGCGAAATATTGTGTAAACATAATATGTATTTTAATTCAGAAGTTTTAAACAGCATTTCTCATTGTGTATTTCTACTTTAAACATCTTAAAAGATAATTTGGTTCAAGTTGTTATTGATTTTTTTTAATTTCATGACCTATATTAACACAACGGACTCTCCGAGCAATATGCCAGCGCCATCTAGGTTTTGCTCGCATTTTGACCTTTTTATCGCGGTTAGCAGTCCTCTAGAGTAGTTAGTCTATGGTGGTATCTTACCGCTTGTGATGCCTCACAAATGATGAGCCTTGAGTCCAGATACAATGCCCAGGCACCGAAGTCCGACTGGTAGGACAGGCAGACGTGTCTCCAAACCTCCTGGCCTATCTCCACTGGGATGCTGGAGACCTCACGTTCATTGAAGAGGACCTTCAGGTGCTTTCCACCGGAGTCCAACCAAAGTCTCACCACTCGCTTGTTACCATTCACTGCGGACAACAAGTATTTTAAAAATAAGGTGAAAAATTCCACTGCGTCGAATGTGAACTAGGGTGTGAGTGTAACAACGAGGCTTTGCTCACCCTGAAGAATGTTAATCTGATCAAGATACTGAACAAAGGGGATCTAACATTTTTATATTATGGAGACTATGGAGCCTGGCATAGTGTGAATGGCAACCCTTATATTTTTATATCAATGTCGCGGCGCACAATAAAACCTAAACCAATCTGAATCTATAATAAATCAAAAATATACTTTGTGATTTTTGTTTGAGCGTCACATTACCGAGATATTATAAATCGTCGTACCTATCTATTCAAAACAATATAAAATAACCATTCCTTGATGGTACCTTATACGCAACTTAGATATTAGATTCATATATGTATGCGAGTATACTCGCATACTCACTTTCCCGGTGTAGAGAATAGGTACATGCACATACAAACAAATAATTACGCCTAATTCTAAACAAAGGTCGTTCCGGCACTTCTGACAAGTTTTTAGGGTTGTTTGAGATTTTTCAGATAGATAAATTGCTGTAGTGACAGGTTGTCAGCCCATTTCATAACGCCTAAATTAGAATACACTGAAACCCTTTAATCCCTTGGTTTTTACATCATGCCAGGAAGGAGTAGCAGCTGGCACATTCTATGTTTTTCTATCACTCCCGGTTCAGCATGGAAGCAGATATAGAAAACAAGTACCTACATGAATTTAATCGCAAAAGCAATGTTTACTTACCCAAAAATCCAATAAAAACTGTTTCATAAATTTTATGAGAATTCCAGGATAAAATTGTTTTACAAGCATTTTCAATTACAAGGTATTTTTTTTAATTGCATCGAAAATATTTCAATTAAATAGTCGAGATATGGTTGAGAGTTCAATCAGTGTTCTCTCAATATTACTGTACTGTTTCTAGTTTATTATTGAAAGTGTAATAATGACTTTACAAATAACAACAACAGCAGAGGAAGTACGTAACCCTCTATTATTAACATTCTAGAAAATAAAAACAGCTCACACACTTGACACAATAAAGACTTTACTGCACTGCCACCGCACATAATCACTTTAAAGTAGGACCAAACCAGGGTGAGTTCACACCGGGATGCGACGCGACGCGAGTAATTTTCTCATTGTACCAACAGGCTGCACCGCGCAGTTCAGCGCCGCGGGCCGCCGCCGAACTAATTTTCGAGTTCTGTCAATGAAATTATAATTGTAATGAAAAAGAAAGTATCACGTTGTTGACAAGTCCATTTCGCGTTATGCCAATAGTCTCTTTTATGAATTGATCTTTCTTCTTGTTCTTTTGTGTCGGTAAAAACAAGGGCTAAATTCATCCATTTACACTTCTCCAGGTTGGCCAAGGATCCTTATAACCTGGAAGCAGGTTTTCGTTGGGGGATACAGTGAAATGTTTGCTTGCCCAAAGCTTGGACCTCACGTCAGAAGGGTTTTCGTCAGTAGGCTGTGTAGATCGCAGGAAGCTTTTGCGACTTCGCCACCGACCTGCGGCGGGGGATAGCCCTAGAGTAGGGTCGGGTCGCGAGTCGACCCTAATATTAGTCGATATGGTAGACTTTTTTGTACAGTTAGCTGTTTTAATTTTACGACGATATAATCAGAATTTAGATCCGTATTTAAATTGGGACAAACAGGAAATATTTTTTAAAAGCTTTTATCTCTATTCGAAGTAATTTAAACATTTTAATAGCAAAGGGATTAATATCTCATTAACGCAGTATGCGACATAATTTGAATAATGTGTTGTGTCATTTTGTTAGTGAAAATCTATCAAAGGGGGATTTATAATAATTTTGTTAATTGAAACATTAATGTAAAGCTTCTTTTTCATAAAGTATAAACCATCCAAATTGCAATTCCAAAAATTAATTTATAATACCTCATGAACATAAAGCATATTTTCAATTTTCCAGGTAGGTAAGTACTTTAATTAATTAGGATTACAAAATAATACTGAAATAATCCGTTTTTTTTTTACTCGGAATGGGTTAACTCCTGACTCTAGACACAAAGGTCAGCGATGACCGTGACAGAATCGACGATGGAGCGAGCTAACCCAGTAAACGCCTGTTAAGGCACTGGTAGTCTCACGCACCGACAAAACACAGCAAGCTGTTTGGCGCCGGACTCCGGTGAGAGGGTGGTCGCGAGCCAGGCGGCCCCTTGCGGAGCCTAACACCGCTTTGTTAGGATCATTCAGCCGGAATTATTCACAGGCAAGCCTGTGTTGCCATTGCCCGGAGTGGACCACTAGGAGGTAGATCCCATCCCACCCCAAATATATATATAAAATAGGAAAGTAATTTATGTAATCCATAAAAAATAATTAACTATCAAGGGGAAATACCATCCCTCGACTAAAAGTTTTCTATTGCGAAATCGAGATAAAATTCCTCTTGATTAAAAAAGAAGGGATTTAGAAAATGTTGTAGTGATAATGCGATTTATTCTCAGCTATTCCGAGAAAGCTAAACACTAGAAGCGAACGGCTCTTTTATCATGATCCGAGTTTATTTAAATTCTTCATATTATTTACTCCTCTTTAAAATCAAAACAAACCCGATGGTGTTGTGGATAGGGCCGCTGCCTTCTGTGCAGGCGGTCGTGATTCGAATCCCACCACTTACCAATGTTTTATGTTTCCGAATTTCATTTTTACCTAGTTTTATTTGGCGCTTTTACGGTGAAGGAATATATTGTGTGGAATTCTGCAGCCATACAAAATTACTCGAACAAGTGGTACCATTTATATCCCAGAGACCCAATTCTTTCCCAAATTTCGACCTAGGTATTTTCTTTGGGGAAAGTTGTTCAGTTTCGTGGGTAGCTTCATATCCTAAAGTTTGGACAGCATCAGGCTTAGAATTTAGGAAGGTGTAGGTAATGATAGGGCCTCATAACGCGGCAGGGTTTATGTATCTCAGCGGATAACAATTTCGCAGTTTTGTCTTTAGCTCTCTTGTTCGCATGATATTTATACTGAAGAGATTAGAGTTGTTAATTAAGTACTTTCTAGCTGTCAAATTTCGAAACGTAAGCCGAAAAAAAAGACAGCGGTTGGCGATTGGGCAATCGCGAGGGGACTAGCGTTGAACATGTCCAGATTTAAGTTGGTCAAATTACTTATGTTAATGCAATCTATACAATACAGGGTCCTAATTAACTGCAATCCTTGATAACACTGATTAATGTAACATAAAATCACCTAACAAAACATTAGAATATCATCTATTAGGGAGATTATAACTTTTGTTTTTTCTTCCACGCGGGACAAGATGCGATAAATAAACATAGAATGTGCCAGCTGCTTCTCCTCCCAGGCATGTTGTAAAAACCAGCAAAGGAATTCGAGGTTTTCAGTTTCATTGCATTGTAATTTTTTAGGCGACGGGTAAACAATGACAACCTGTCACTTCTTTGGTCAATGAGACGGAACGACCATTGTTTATGTCGTTGCCGTTCTGCCTACTCCGTTAGGGATGAAGGCGTGAATTCATGTTTGTATATTTTTGTTGAGAAAACTTACCGATATACGTGAAAAGGCTTTGCTCATTGTGGAAGTCGTATATTTTAATCCAGGTGCAGAATGTGAACTCCCTGATTGGTGGGGTCTCCACGTCATACTGCAGGAACTGGAATGGGCAACACGCATGAAATATAATTATCAAATCAAATAATTATTGAACACAGTAAAATAGACAAGTTTAATCTATATATATCAAGACAGATAGCGGCTGGTGTGGTAGCAATTTATTCCAGGCAACTTTGGGGAATAGGACAGAAAATTGTTATGCGGGAGGGATTCACAATAACTGCATTGTATTTGACCTTTTTTAATAATAAATTTATCCAGAAATTATTGTTCCACCAACGGAAACAGTAAAATAGTAGGTAAGCCAGTCTATTTATCTCTCTCTCCGACTTTATTTACAAAATTAATATAGGGGTTCACATCAGAGCATTTTTTTAAGCAAGCACTTTTGAACTAAAAACTTTTAGAAAACAGAACTAACTTTTAAAAAATCTGCACATTTCGCATTGTATAGTGGGTAATATTAAATAAAACTGCTTAAATTTGTAACACCATCTTCTTCTTGATATTTTACCAACACATTCCGATTGGCATAATTTGTAAACAATCGAAATAAACGTAAATCGATTGTACGTGAGCGTTTTATAACATACGTAGGTAGGTATAGGTACACTTGCAAAAAATAGGAACACTTAAATATTTGCAAACATAACACGTTGACTGTGCAACTGAAAATGAGTCATTGAGCCTACTAGTGCAAATTTAACGTCATTTGTTCATATAGGCTCAAACTCTGATACCAGGGTTCATCGGGTCGATCGACTTGATACCCATACGACAGAAGAAGATAGGCTCATTAGAATTTATACAGAGAACACCGTAATATCTGTCCGGTATCCATATGACATTTTCAGTATTTAAATCCGTACTTACGTGCAGGCAATTTTGAATTTTGTCATTACACGTGCAAAATTTTACAGGCCTATGTTTTTGCGTGCAAGCGTGCCCCATATGTGGTGCACGCACAGTGGACGTGTTAATAATAATTGTTTTGTTGCAAAAGCTATGTCGAAACTTTCTTGACAATAATGCAGTACCTACCTAAGCACTTTTAAACGACTTGTTACTAGCTCGACATTGTAAATCTATACCTACTAGAATTTGTCACTCAATGTGTAATGTAAATATAGAATAGAAACTTTCACACATGTACTGTTGAGCTAACTATAAGACAATCACTCTTAACTCACGGGCACACCGTGGGATCCTCGGTTATTCAAATCCCAGTCGTAAGTTTTTTTTTTCTAAGTATATGTTTACAATTTAATGTAACAAGTTTTTATTTTTTTAAGTTCACAATACCCGAGTGCATATAAAAAAAAAATGTAATTTATTTTTCTTAATTACTTAAATTTTGGCGCTAATAAACCGCCTTATTGATTTATTAAAATCAACACCAATCTAAAGGCGAATTAAATTAAGTATACCTAAATTGTCCATATTCATCCGTTTGGAAGATACTTATACGTACTACATATAAAGACTTTTTTGAAAATTAATGACGCGCGAAGAACATAACCCTTCCTTGACAGTCGGGTAAAAAGAAATACAGGGTTGTCTGGAAGAGATCGCTTAAAGCGATTAGACTGCTTTTGCGCACATTAAGTTTTAAACTAGTTTTCTAAAAACTTATTATACTATTTATGCCCAATAAAGAGTTTATCTATCTATCTACAGTATAACTAAAAAATACCTGAGTATATCCTTTCTGAGAGAGAATCACTTTGTAAACGGGTCTGTTCATCGCGGCGACCGCTGAGACCAGGCTCACAGTGGCTAACAGGGCAGGCCATAACATCCTGTCATGCGTCTCGACAGCTAAAATTTATGAAATTAAAGATGAAAATGCTAAAAGCCGATTATTCTGATCCTAATCAAAACAAAATTTATAATATCTAGTAATAAAAAACAATCTAAATCTAATTAAATTCAAGATAGAACCCAAGTACTTTTTTTTAGTGACTAAAAGAAAGTTCCTCAACATGTGACGTAACAATGGCAAAAATAATGAGTACGCCAGATGCTGCCATTTGTAATTAGAATTACATTAAGTAATTTCTAAACGTCATTAACTTTGCAGTCAGATGTTCATTTATTTTTTCCTAATTTGTCAGAAGATGTATTTAGGTAAAACTACTTTAATAAATATTTCACATAACTCTACAAATATCACAATGCACCATACAATTTCAAAATTTTATAAAATTGATTTACGTATTCAACGTACGATTTACGTTGATTTACGTATTCAAGCTCATGTCATGTTCTTGTCAAGTTGTCATTAGCAAACTAACACAAGTTAACCATTTCAAATTGTAATTGTTCAAACAATTTTGAGATTTCACTGTTTACATTCACACAATTTCGCTTTAAAATAACAAAAGAGTATTTCACCTCCGGAGTTGAATCGCCACGAGCTTCCGTTGCCACGAAAAGAGTAAAAAAAAACTAGCAGAAATATGATATCCGATAAATCTAATATCTATCACTTTGTTGGTGATATTGAAAGACGATATGCTAGGTATCAACTGTTGAAGATCTGGATGCGCACTGCCAGCTACTTGATCACGAGTCAATTGATATTTCTGACGTACAATTGTTGTTTATAAACCGCAGAGTGTGAAGTATTTCTTGAGTGTAATCTTTTACGTGGCTCAGTTGTGACTATAAGAAGAATCACTCTTCCGTATGATAACATTGTTTCTATTATTTAAGGCGTATCCTCCCGGCAGATGAGCAGGTAGATTTCAAGATAATGCAACCATCACCACCAGAATATCGTTCAAATCAGCGTGCGCTACGTCGCCGTGGCGGTTACGTCCGTGGCCGCGTCAAAAATGTGCGAAAAACGCACAAAAAAGCTAATTCCATAAAAACTACGAGTCGGATTTAAAAAAGCTATGTTGCGATTGTAGATAATCATAATACGGATAATTTCCTGAAGGAACCGTGAAGGCGCTGCTAATAATTCAGAAGGAATATCAAATTTAATAATAAAAACAGCTTTACTTCCAGATATTTTTTACCATCTTATTTATTTATTTATTTAACAGTTTATTGTACACATGAACATACACAGAACAATTACATAGGAATTACGACACAACAGGCACTGCTTATTTCTAAAAAGAAATTTCTTACAGCTAATTAATAATTAATTAGCTTAATTTCTTTCTTATTTATAAACAAGATTTTTTTTTTGCAATTGCAGACCATAAACTATTTTTTTAGATGAAGTCTTTTTTGGTTTTTTTCAATGATTTGTTTAGAAGAAATAAGGTCTTATAAGCAACCATTTGCCGTGAGGAATCCCCTTAAATTACAATCCACATTTGTTACGGCACAATCAAACAATGCGCGATGATACATATAGGCCTGATACATCGTAGTAATCAATAACGCGATATGTCCCCTTACCCATGGGTATGTGCACATACGTACCGTAGGTACCTAACCTACATGATGCAATAACATTAAGTTGTTTTAAATTTGAAGGTCGAAACTGAACAACATTTTATGCTACTGATGAAACTGAACTAATTTCGAAATACATATTTTGAAATGTCTGTACTACCTTTCACTGATTTTTGTGGGACTAATATTATAGATATAGGTATTGAAATTATAAAAGAGTCTTAAAAATAAAGAAGATATTGGGGGCAATTTGACTGTTTATATTTTTCTCAAATACTTAATATTTCGCCGTGAGTACTTACTTGTCAGCCCATCGCCTTAACAATATACTAACCCTGGAATCCTTTGCCCTGTCTTATACGTAATATAAACCACTGGCGTTATATACTTACAGTTATTAAATATTTACTGTTTCTAAGTGCTACCTAAGCGTAATCTAAAATAACTAGAAAGAAAATACAAAGGAACCATCTTATAATATCCGCCCTTTGTAGTCCACACAATACTTACCGTGAGATCAAAAAAATAAATATTAAACTTACTTGAAATTAAGAGCAATCATTTTTTTGCTGTTTAGGCTTCATACAAACGAACGGCACTTGTCAACGGCAGGTATGGTTTGAGCCAATTAATTTGACTCAGAATCAGACAGTACGCACATTGAAAACCAAGGCCTTAAGTATGAATTCCAGATTGGCAAAATTTCTTCATGAAGAATGTACGACTGCAGCCGTCGTCTGTTGCCGCCTATCGCCGACAGCCGTCGACAGTCGACGGCAGCCGTCGCGGGTCGTCGAAAGTATAATTATTATGAACACTGAAAGCCTTGAATCTCTTTGCCAGTCTTTTCTTTACGACATGCCTGAGAGGGAAGCGGCTGGCACATTCTATGTTTTTCTATCACTCCCAGCCCATCAATTTTCATTTAGCCTAAAAGCTTATACTAAAAAATACTCCCAAAAGTTTCATAAATAAAACACATCCTTAAAATGTTTTAATTTATATTGACTAGAGGTAATTCACTTGCGAGAACTCGTAGAGGTAAACAAGTTAAATAAACATTAAAATTCCCAAGAAGAGGAAACTATTTTAAAACCTTTCTATTCATTTCTTAGAAAGTTACTTAGCTTGAAAACCTCCTACGACGTTTTCTATGTTTCGTCTGATTCTTTCTTGTTTATCAAATATATAAATATCAGCCCCCGTAGCAAGAGAAAATCATTCGCAGACCGATCTTTGTTATATTACCTCTTACATTTTTAAATATGTAGGTACCTACTCATCTTAGTGTACCTATACTACGATATTCTACTTCAAAGCCAAACTGTGTACAGAATGTACACAGTTTAGCTTTGAGGTACATGTACAGTACAGTATCTACAGTTTGTACTGTAGTAGGTAACACTTAGTTGGAATGACAGGTTAAATTATTGGTACGGAAAATGTATACAGGGTGTTAATTTAATTGCGTGCCATTGCTTTGAAGGTGTTTTAGTAACCGGAAAGGTCCACAAATTAAATATTTAAATAAATCTACCTTAAAAAATATTTACCTTTTGATCAGATTATTTTGTATGTGGAAACAAAAATCTTTATTATGTAGGACTTTTTATTTTGGTTTTATATGATATAGGTCGCCTAAGTGGCTACCTCCTCGGTAGCTCAGTTGGCAGAGAAAGGCGCAGGTTTAAATCCTGCCCGAGGCGAATTTATTATTTCTTTCTTTTCATGTCATATTTTTATATGAACATTTACGATACTACTTAGAATAACCCTAGACCTATGGCACGCAATTAAATTAACACCCTGTATAAATACCTACACGTCTGTGACCAGTATTTCGAGTTAGGTACCTATTTAAAGTGCCATACATACGTATATTGTGACAACATGGAATGGTATTTGCATACGAGTATTTAGGTACATACAGTTTATACGAAGCTGTCTGTGAGAAAGCTTTGAGACTGTCAAAGCAACGTTAAAATTACGTTTGAAGGCACACTAGATAGTTTCGTTTCAAAATAAGAACACAATTTTCAGCATCAAACCACAGATTACTTATGAGCGCGGCGGGCGATCAAACACTCAATTTATAAGCACACTAGCTTTCCGCCTGCGGTAAATGAGTTTCTTCGTGGAAATGAATTGGGTAACATACATTCAAACATCCAAACTTTCGCATTTAGAATACTATTAGTAGGATGACACAAACTTCCATACTGGACTAGGATCGATAGGAAAACATAGAATGTGCCATCTCTTTGACACGACCCTAATTACAAATTGCAAGCAGTCGATTTTTTGTTGTTTTGCTTGGTTGCCACTTTATATAGTAAGTATACTATATTAAAATTTTGGAAATGAGTTTTTGTTTTCGTTGTCGCAACACATCCCTGCGCAAACAACCAGCAGTATTTTTTCAGGCTGTTTGTCATAGGTCTCATATGAAACGCTTTTAGTCAGAGCTTTTTGATGTAGTGCAAAGTTGACACAGCCCGTATAGTCACTTTTGCATGGAGCCAACATGGTGCCAATGTTTATTATTGACTGGGGTTCACTTGTGCTCACTATATTTGTCAGTTACCCATGGTCGACATAATATGAAAGGGGTGATAAGGGTAGTAGGTAAATACACTTAAAACTAAATATTGTGAAATTGTGGAGTGGACTTCGGTATTTTAATTAAATTAAATACAAAAAACTGTTTTTGACTTTCAGAAAAAGTTGCTGTGTACAATTTTATTAAAGTAAGTTAAATAAATATATTTTAGTCGTATATGTTTTGAAAAATAAAATCGTCATTGTCAAAGTCGTTGTCAAAGATAATATTTAACATAGCTTTCCCCCCGCGGTTTCTCCCGCGTTAAATGAGTTTTCCGTGGTAACCATGGACTAACTACTCTAGAGGACTGCTAACCGCCATACTAGAGAGCGTACCTCGCTCGATACTCGATAAAAAGGTCAAAATGCGAGCAAACCTAGATGGCGCTAGCATATTGCTCGAAGAGTCCGTTGTTAAATTATAGGTCATAAAATTGAAAAAAAAAATCAATAACAACTTGAACCAAATTATCTTTTAAGATTTTTAAAGTAGAAATACACAATGATAAATGCTGTTTAAAACATCTGAATTAAAATACATATATTCAGTTTACACAATATTTCGCTAATGTCAATGGATGGCACTGCTAAGTAGCGGTGTACACAGTTTATAAGGGAGGTTATAAGTACTTTCTGTTTTATTCGTCCATGGTGGTAACGAAGTATTTTCCCGCGTTAAATGTCTTATCCAGGAACTAACCTGTTTCTTCCCAGTCGGTCCAGTAGTTGACATAACAAAACAAAAATCAAACATAATCATGGAACACTTGTTATAGGTAAGCCTAAATTTATTTTTTCTTATTTATCTCCCATGTACAGACATAAACCTGTTACAATTTTATTATATGTATAGATAAAAGCCAAATTAGTGTAATTTGTTGTATGAAGACAGTTGGAATAAGTAGTAGAGAGAGAGGTACGTTAGGAGAGATTTAATAAACCAAGCTTTGTCCTGAGAGAAAAGAAAGGAACGGCAATAATTTTAATTAAGATTTAGTTAAGTTGTGCTCTCACCGAATCGATAGCATTGTAGTTCATTCATTAGAAATAAGATATGTACCTTCATATCAATAATGTCTTTACTGTTTGGCCATAGAAATCCAAATGCGTGGTTTGTTACAGGTGAAGGCCCCTGCTTACTACATGGGCACGTCTGCCCCGAGCACGCTGCCTCGGGGGGGCTCCCTGCTGCGGGCCTTCTCCCCCGCCGCCCCGCCGGTCCCTGCCGACCGCGTCAAGACCCTGCCTAATTCAGGTAAGGAAACAGAACATCCCTGCAACTAGACTAGGATTTCTTTCTGTATAAAACTCAGCCTCAAAACAGGACTTCCTTACTGGATTCTTCCATACTGGAATTGGCTAAGGTGCGTCCTAACGAAGATTATTCTTTCTCAATCTCAAGCATAGGTTATCTATTAGCGTCTATGCGCGTGCATGTTGCTCGCGAACTAATGCTTTCAGTGAGGATTGAGGACGCAACTATCGAAAACAAAGACTTCCAGCTACTGCTCTTCCCGGGCATACTGTAAGTACCTGTTAATAGAGAAGACCAGTGATTCAATTAGTCTCATCAAGACAGAATTTGGCTCTCTTTAGGCCGAACTAACATCTATGTAAAGTTCGGCTGCAGAATTGGGTACCTTCTTTCATCTTCTTTGTTATTTATGCCCCACGTGACGTAATACAGCGTGCCACTATAAGCGTCAGAATACACCTACAGAAAGTTGATACACTAATATCTTTTTACATTACATCGATTACACAGTTGAATATGAAAGTGGTATGAAAGGAAGGCATGATAAGGGTGTAATCTCATTCACTCATATCTTACCTATGTAGTTCTTTACTAATTGGTGTCGATTCGGCCGTAGACACATCTTAACTTATTTAATTTGATCCTGTCACTTTCTAAATATTGAATTAAAAAATTAGGCGTATCGGCACCATTATATAAGTAGGTACTATCATTAAGAAATACATTACACGACCGTAACTTACCTACGTTTCAGATACATTATTTTTTAAAAGAATACATTTTCCGGAAAAACTTGCAAAGAAAACTTGCAGAGAAACCATTTTTCAATTTAAAAATAAACATAGTGAAGTTTATGGCCTATTGGCCTACTTAGCTAGGTTACAGGCTTTCTTAGAAAACAAAAGAAAAATTGAGTCAAAGCTCGCAACAAAGTTAGTCTTAGTTTATATTATTTTTCTTCTATTTTCTCGTTGTATTTTGCAGAAATAACAAAAACGCTAAAATGAAAATGTATGTTTGATACACCACCGATTTACCTGCGTTTCATAATTTTGTTTGAAGCGGTGGTACTTCTGAAGGGCATAGGCATTTGATTATAATCAATTATAAGGATAAATAACGCATAAATAATCTATGTGATCAGTAAACAATCGATCATTAATAATGCATGGTAGCAATTTTTTTTTGGACGATTATGAGCAACCATTTCCATCTTTATTACGATTACTATAGAAAAAAAGAGTGTCTAAGTAGCGTTCAATGGTTCTGGATAGATCTGCTTTTCATTATTTATTATAACTATGGTTACATAAAAAACAATAGTCATGCATTATGATTTATGATATTATATCAATCCACAATACAGATATTGATTGACGGAAATAATTAATTCTAGATAAAACATTTATCTGCGAGAGGTATTAGTATTACTTAATACATACATATAATCACGCTTTTATCCCTAATGGGGTAGGCAGAGCGTATCACTTAATAAAATTCAAATACCTCTCATGTTGAGTTTTTATTGATACCTACGTTTTAACTTCTATCCCACCCATTCAGTACTAGAAACAATTTACAAATCCATCAACATTCCATCTGTTTTATTTATTTTTAATCTTGAGAGGAAACATAATATTTTTTTCCTATATTGACTCATGTAAACTCAATCGTATGGAGATAAAAAATCTATAAATTGAGAATGTATTTCAGCATGAAATATTCATGTTTATTTTAGGTACCTACCTACATTCGGTACTGTAGATAATTATGCACGATAATGTTAGGTATGTGGGCTAGAGGGGCTCATGGAAATGAGCTAAGAATATTAACACACTTGTGACTTCACCCAGCGATTGATAATGTCCTGTGAGTGAACTAGTGATGTTAATAATTAGTTCTATAATTTTGTTCTATCAAATTTTATAAAATTTGTAAATTGTTCCGTTTTTATTATCGAAAAAAATGACTTCAAAATAAGTCTTTAGCCAGCCATGTGTTTCTAAATTACGCATTTTACGGAAATAAAATATATCTAGGCAATTAGTCCTATATCAGCTCTAACTCATTAATAACATCGGGTTAACTACTAAAATAATACGTTCACAAAAAAAACAGCAATGTATTGCTAAAAACCTTGATTTTATGGATCGAACTTGTAGCTGGTGATTCACCGTGTTGGGCGCTACCTTCCCCAAGGCGAATATTCCCCAAGGCGGGTTATTTTCCCGAGGACGGCACATTGCTAGCTACCACACTTTAATGTTTCTTAAGTCAAGTAGGTAGCGGACCATAAGTACGTGGCGTGGCGTGTTTGACCACAGATTATAAGAAGTCCGCTATAATAGCTCCCAGCGCTTTCTTCTATCTTGTTTATTTTGCCATGTTTGACGTCCTGTATATGTTTGACGTACTTATGGCCAAAAGACAATAAAATTAATTCTGCGCCAAAGTTTTGACAGGTATGTAGGAACAATGACATTTTGTTGACTGATATGATTATGATTAGTAACTAGGTGTCGCATGTTGAGGATAGGACAAGAACAGTTTCAATATCACGAACCATTGATATTAGTATTCAATAACCTCATAATCTTCTTCTTAACATCTATTTGCTTTGCTTATTTTATAATCAATACCTACGCATGTACGAAATTGATAAGAGTTGCCCAAACGAATACAACGAAACTGAACATAATTTCGATAAGAAATTATTCTGGAAATGAAAAGTAGAAATTATTGTCCCATAAAAACCACTTCTTTCGGTGCCCAGTGTGGATTGGTTAACTTCACGTACAACCTTTGAATTTCTTCTTGAACAACGACCCCCTGTACAGGAGGCAGAGCCCCTATTCGCTACTGAGTAGAGTAGCGGCTACTCTATTAAACTTTATAGTAAAAGATAAAAAACAAAATAAAAAGGTGGCGCGCCCGCGAAGCCGGTGCGTTCGTTCGTGCCGGGCAGCGGCTCCGAGCGCTGCTTCCCGTTCGCTGGCGACTGTGCAAGACCCGAACAACTCTACACCATCCCTGGTAACCCGCATCTGAGGCTTACACTTATTTGCTCACTGCTTTGTCTTCCCTTGATATACCACGTGTGCCAGAAAGGGTACATGTACCCTGAAGTATGTGAATCTGCCGATGAAACTGATCGAAAATCGAAAATATATATTTGGCTACTCTTCTCATACTAAAATGTGCTATTATCACCTGATGCATTTTATATGGGAAGTCAAAAATTCAGGGTACATAGGTATACCCTTTCTGTTACACCCTGTATAGGGTGGTTGGTTTTGTACATACAGGGGATATTTTAATTACATAGGTAGTAACTTTCCTAAAATATGATGCTGTATTTCCAAATTAGCAAAACAATAGGTACCGCAAATCAATCTAAGTTGTTTGTTTATTTTTTTGCGAATTTGACCTGTTTTCTTTGTGGAAAATTCTTTGTTATTATTATCTTTCACCAAGCAATGCTGGGTAAGATCTTTCACCAGTAAAAAATCACCCTATGTTTTTATCTTAACTAAATCTTAACTAAAATTATTGCCGTCTCTTTCTGTTTTCTAGTGATAGAAGGATACAGTTAAAGTTAAGCGGTGTTTTTTTTTATCTTTATTTAAAAAAAATTAAATAGCATCCGTGCCTCATCCGAAGTAGGTGAGGTAAGGATACTTACTATTTAAAACACAAACTCACAAGCTTAAAGAAGGAAATTTTAACTAACTCTTTAACTGCACGTCTAGTACTTTATAAAAATATGGTAAGCAAAACATGTCCTCTGTGACCGCATTCCTAGCTATAGAATCTACTTTTTCGTTCCCTGGAATACCGGTGTGTGATGGGATCCATTGTAAAATCACTTTCTTATTTTGTGAAGCCAGATCATGAATTTTTTGCAAAATATTGTATGCTATCAGGAGACCTCAAACTTATGACGCCGAATTGCTACCAATGTCCACTCCATTTCACCAGAGTATTCCAATTGTAACTACATATTTATACACTACACACACATCTAGGGTTATGTGATTTTATCTTACGAAGGGCAACATTTATAGGTATTGTAGTTATTGTTGTATTATAAAAATCTTCATGTCAGGTCAGGTCTTTCCAAGATAATTGTTTTAATACAGAGGGAACCAATATGTTTATATTTCTGGCATCCAGGCTGAAGTCTTTTGTTCTTTCGCATGTCTTGTAATTAGGTATATCGACATATTTTTCTAAGTACCTATATTTTCTATTTCTAAGTTCCATTTTACTTCTTCTAAATAGACTTCTATGAATCCAGTGTTATAAAAAGTAACTTCTTTGTAAATTAATGACGCACATCCTTCACATCGTTCCAAACCAACAAAAGGACCTCAATTCACTCGTGTAATCGTGTTACAATTTTAAATTGTACCAACATATATTATAATCGCACGCTTGTAGGAGAGGATATTAAACTAAGAACATATCTTTACCTATTCACATTCAATAACCAAATCTAATAAGTTGCTGGTTCTTATAATCTGCTTTAGCACAAAATGTAATGCTTCGTATTACAACATTTTACTCTATTTTATATTACCTTACCTACACTCATAAGAAACGTATTTGTATTGAAAGCTTTATACAGGAACGGTCAGTAAAAGTTTGGTAATGGATAGCAATATCTAATTGAAAATAGATGCATGTGCTGGAAAAGTGTCGAAGTGCTAAGAACATAACTTGAATAAAACACTCACTGCACATATTTTCTTCGTATTTCTGTTTATATTTTCCTTGGAACAAGTTGTTTCTTATCACGAGCATAAACTTAGGGCTATCATAAATCAGTCCCTAATATAATTTCAATCACACTCCATTCTTACAGCATCAGTTTCTTTAGCTGATCGGCCATGTAAAGCACCAAGAGTGACCAGTTTATCAACATTCTCATGTTCAGGCCATGGCGGCGAAGGCTACATGTCGTCTCCCGAACGTGGGGGTCCTCGGGTGCCCTACGAAGACCCCTACTACACGCAGTACTTGGGACCCGCGGCTGGTAGACCCACCATCACGCCTGTCATCGATGAAGAGATCAGGTAAAACATTGGTGCCGATTCCGTGGTACCTAGTCACAATTTAACTTGTTTTAGTTTGGTGGTGTTACTTTCTATAATTTGATAGATAGGAATACAAACGATTATAATCCTATTAAAGTGACGTTACAAAACAGTGTTGTCATACAAGATATCGTCTTAGCTCTATACATACGTCACCTTGATGGGATTATATTTATTGACTGTAATATGCTGTAATATAGGTACCCAAATAAAAGTTGAAGTTATTCTATTTCTATATAATTTTTATTCAAACTTTAGAAAATGACAGAACCAAAGTAAAATACGCTATAAGCTAAGTTATGTTTACCACTTATAAAGGTCATGTTTAAGTACTTCTCAATGTGGTCATTTCATTTTACCTACATCGCAATCGCAAAAGAGCGGAGAGAATAACTGCTGACTTTGGCATTGTAATAAACTGAGAGTTTTACTAAAGCGACCTGTTTTGCAATCCTCTCTACATTTAAGCAACCAATATACCTTACTTGCAGTGATGGTGTGATGATTGACGATTCGTACCAAATGTATGGTGTGAATGCCATCACCACGGCGCCGCGCCCCATGCCTCGTCCTCCGTACGACGCCAGGTAACACCAGAGAAGTCTCAACAACATCAACTAAGGATTTTATGACTGAATTAATAAATTGATATATTGTCTGTTTTTAATAAATTATCTGCTGTGCGTATTGTGGCCACAATAAAGTTAGGATTGATAGTACTTAACTTTGAAATTAGAGCTGGCGATATCAAAGCTCAAGCGAGTTATCACATTAAGGTTAGTCAATTTGCGTTCGGTGGAGTAATCTTGTGATTTTATAGGATGACTCCCCAAGTCGATGACATGCAGCGTCTCCGCGTGGAGAAAATGGAGCGCCAGTTGGCTAACCTAACGGGGCTAGTGCAGAAAGCCTTGCAGACCCCAGGCGCCGCCGCCCCGCCGGTGGTGGCTCCGCGCCAGGAATTCCCGGCCTACGTCACCGCCCGAGCACCCAACCAAGGTTCGTGCAAGTCAACCCTCCACGACGTCATCTGAGCAGCCCGTGCCTTTAAAACCGCATTAACCTAACGTTCAAAATTGGTGGCGGGCACATTGCTTTTCATTGTTCATTTAAAACGGGCTATTGCGATATAAGTTTAAGTATAACTGAATTATAATAAAATTTACTTTATCGATTAATTTGATTGACTTGGGAAGTATCGTTGGTTAATGTGGCATGCGTTTTCCTGCACTCAGATGGCGCGCGATTCCACTCGACTGAGAGACCCCCCAAACTAGGGAGGGACAAATTTCGTAAGTCTCATCGGATGGGTGGCGAAAATATTTGCTGGTGCATTGCGACTGACCCTGTGACCTTCATCGAACAGTTACTCCGTCTGTAATATGATTACGCACATTCGCATTTTGATACAGGAAATTCAGATGAGATTTCTCCAACTAATAGTCAAACCAAATGGGTGCCTCATGGCATGGCATAATGTTCGCGGTAAAGGAGAAAAACTTAACCACAAATGATGGGTTCCTCTGCAATATTCTTAGCAGATGTTAATAGCACCTCGCTTCCGCAACATTGTCCGTGCGAGTGGTTGCGGCAAGCTGGGAAAGCTATACTTTTACTTGGCCTTTAGTACATCCTGTTATAAAATTTGACGAGGTGACGGTGACACTCGCAATGCACCACGCAGCGTCCAATACTATCCTTAAGTATTATTCTCGCCGACGCTTGCTTGCTATCGTGTGGTATGTTCTTTTTTCAGCTTCCTATGAAAAATTGTATTGGGTCGATTGTTTTGTTCATCATCACCTTTAACTCCTGTATTGCCTTCACTTTCACTTAATACAATTATTTCATGTGAATCATTCATAATGTGTACTAGATAGAAACATTGTGCGCGTCAGTCCTATGGCATTGTATATTGCTGTATGAGAAGTTGATAATTCACGGGTCATAGTGCAGCGAAGGCTTCATATTAACCGAGCATTGCTGACGCTGATTTAACATGATGTTAGATGTAGAGCCATTGTCGTTCCATCTCTGCGCAAAAACTGCAAGATTTTACAACAGATCAAGTAAATAAAACTCGTGTTTATGCAAAATATACTTACATGAATCAGGACATTTATTACTTTAATAATTACCTTTGAGCATCTTTTATTTATCTCTGCACAGTTTATTTCAAATGCAATATGTTATTATGATCATGCGTTTACGTTGATGACTTTTTCGTTTGTATCACTTTCCAAGAACTTTGAGGATCACGTTTTGTGCAACTGTTTGACACGAACACGGATGAAGATCTTGCACTTTTATGTCACTCACCACCGGTGCACGCGCATCGCGGGATTTTTTGTTTACTTCAGTTCAGTACTTACCTGCAGTGACGTCACGTCTCGTAGTTTGTTGCCAGTTCGTTTCGTTTCTACAGCGATAATAAACCAAGTACTTAACGATAAGCTTCGTTACAGTTACGCCTGCCACTTTTGTTTGACTGACCAACTAAAAATTTGTGATTTCAGAAAAGTCTGTCTCATTTGAAAAGTCGGTATCCTTTAGCGATGATCCGCCAGACATGAACTCTCCTAAACAACATTCTCCTCAGCACTCAGGTATGCATACAACTGTGATTATTCGATTATGAACCCCTTAAATTGCAAGAGAAAGTTGATTTTGTAGCATTGTGTAGTTATTCCGATTGAATGTTGTGTAAGATATTGAAGATAATGATAGTTATTCTTGGTGGTGGTGCTTGTAATGAAGCACCTGGTTGTGGTATGGATGTACGTAAAAGCCGGTGCTCGTCTAACCCTGCTTCTGATTCCGGCTATACCGCTAACTGAATGAGAACTGATATATTATTTATTACCTACGTATATTATAAAGCCCCACACTGACCTCTATTTAAGTTACATAAAAGCTCAAAATTCTGTTATATTTCGCCAAATCTTCCATTCATATTCTTTTGATTTTAATGGTTTGCTCCTAATTATTGCTTAATATTCATCATCTTTGGTTAGTATTTGGTTATTATCCATTTCAAATGAAAAGATGAAACGAATATCATCTTCATTGTCATACATTATGTTCCTGCAGTTTAAATAGTTAACGATCCCTCATTCCTGGTAGTAAAATATAGATTAAGTAGGTAAAATGTTCAGTAAGCGATAGATATCTAAACATATCATCATCTTTTATAGACTATAGTTACCAAATGTTAGGTCAAACTTTCAGAATATGTGTGCATTGTTACATCCATTGACATATAATATGTACTTAGAACTTATATAGTGTCCACATCCTCGGCTCTCATTATATCGGTTTCTTGACGAACCGGGAACGAAGCGGAGTCTTTTCCTCCACTTCCTTCGCGGAAGCAAAACCTGCTACTGTACAGTCTCTGTCTTGTCACTCTTGTAGTTAATATCATAACCATGTTCATAATTCTTATATTTGATTTCTTTCCGCTTACTTCTTTGCCATAAAGCTGATACAAAGCCAACAAAACCGGCAATAAAATCTTCGACGTTGCCGAGGACGTCATCACAAGGTAAATCTTTGTTATCATTGGTATTAAATTTCTTAGTAATACAATGGCAAACGCTTCATCACATTACTTATACATACCTATTATTATCATAATCATAACACATTGTTACCAGTCTTTATTCATAAGAATCAGATAAAAACAATTTAATCATTTACAATGAGTTAATCAATCGGGATACTAAATAGACGCCACATAAATTTTATTTTAGACATTATTAAAATTGGCGACAGCTTGAATAGGAAATATGTATCGTATTTTGTTATTATAAGTAATTAAAACTGTAGTTTATTAAATGCATATTTGACGAATGTGAATTGCCCAAATTGCTGATTTCCGAGAGTCTTGCCACGCTTTTCTAGTTAGCTTATGATTTGATGATGACATAGTGTGTTGTTGGGGTAGAAATGGGGGAGTTGGCTGACGGGTGGTCGGTTTCAGAGCGCGACCGCTTGAAGCCGGCGCCGCCGCCAAAGCCCGCGGGGCTGGTCGGCCAGCAGCTGCCGCTGGCTCCTCAGCGGACCTACACCATTAATGTGTCTCCAGACTTCTTCAGCCAGCTCCACGTGCTGCAGAAGCAGAGCCGCGATCTTCGCCTTGAGGTAATTGTGACTCTGTTACCTTTTCTGAAATAAATTTATTTGAAAGTGCTTTTCCAACTTACCTGTATTTTATAAATCAAACGCGAATACTAATGTTATTCTAACTTTGACATCATCGTCTGCTGTGCGTCCTTGTTCTAAAGCTTTGCGAATGTTGGAGGATGTACTGAATAACTGAATGACTGATTGATTAAGTAGATGATTGAACGACATGATGGCTGATAGTGTACATTATACCGTGTGGCCCACAGCACAAACAAATCGAAATAGAGGGTCTGTAAGTCACCAGTAATTGAATCATTATGTTTCCAGTTATTCAAAATTGAAGACTTTATCTTTATTAACCGAAAATTCAATGTAATGCAAACAAATTGACATTAAGTATAATTGTTTTCATGTTAAAATTAGCGCTAGAGTCATTTTCAAACAATACACTGGATTAGGAAATAGTTATGTGGAACGTATGGGTCACCTAAACTGGAATAAACATGAGTCAATTACTGATACAAAGAGCCTCCAACTTTAATATTTTCTCGTGTTGTGGGCCACACATTGTAAATACTCAAACTTACTTATATCTGTGGGATTGTAGACCCGCAACCTGCGCCGCTCGACCCTGACGCACGCGATCCAGATGCGTCAGCTGATGGCCGACACCATCGTCAAGATCGGCGCCATCGCCGCCAGCTTCTGCGAACACAACCCGGATTCGGTAAGGTTTACGCCTCGTTCTTCTTCTTTTTGTCGTGTGGTTTTCGAATCGATCGACCCGATAAACTCTGGTGTTTTTAAACCCACTAATAGCACAGTGTTAATAGGCCTCTGACATGGTTTGAGTAACGACCACTATCAAAGACAGAACAGTTTTTTTTTTTTTTTCAGACAATCAGGTGATTCAGCCTGCATTGTCCAAACTAAACTGTAGAAAATCTCACAAAGTGATAAATCGACAAATATCAACTATGTGCAGGTAAGTTATGCCTCGTCTTCCTCTGTATGGACCAAAATCGAAAGCTGTAGAGAATAATTCTCGTTCATAATACCTTGTATAAAAGAAAAACAATTCAAAAAAGATATTTTTAATTTAATTCCAGCAACTGACTCGCGAAGAAGAGATCTACAGGCAGGACATGCTGCTCCTGGAGAACGATCTCTACGAGCTGGAGGCCACTGTCGAGAGACTGCGCGGCCAGGCGGCTAACAGGTAGGCACACACACGCACGCACGTACGCACGCGCGCACTCACACACACACACACACACACACACTCCAGAACGATACGATACGGCGAATGGGACCGTGTTTAAGTATAAGTAGGTAATAGTTTAAAACCATTTGACACAAATAACTTTTAGAATGACACAGTTCTTGTATTGAATATTCGACCTAAAATTCAAACGCTTTAGTGTGAAAGGAAAGGCAACATTTCTTACGACTACCCATTGACTGCAAATTTATTTGTCCATTTCAGGGAGACCCGCGTGAACATGGCGGACATCGAGCGGATCGCCATGGTGCTGTCGAAGAGCAGCAAGACCGTCGCCGACTGGAAGCTCAAGTTCCCCATCCTGCAGGACACCATGAAGGTCAAGCTGGCTTCCGAGATGGAAAAAGTAATTGACAATCATTACTTAACTTACATGCTGGATTTGGAGCGATAGAAAAACATAATAGTAGCAGCTGCCCTTCCTCCCGGGCATGCTGTAGAAGTCAGCAAAAGGAATTTAAGGGTTACAGCGTATTTTAACGTAGGCGATGGGCTGACAACCTGTTACTAGCGATACCTACACATTACAATCTAAAACTGTCCTCAATATTGGTCAGACGACGTGACGGAGGCGCCTTTTACTAAGCGTCTTTCGCTCTGCCTACCTCGTAAGGTATAAAGGCGTGGCTTTATGTATGAATGTAAGTATACGTGAAACTGAACAACTTTCTCTGTGGTTGTGGACATGTCGAATATGAAAAAAAAGACTTGAATTGAACAGAACAGCTGACAACTTTTGTATGGGAAGTTTTCATAGAAAAAGTTTGTAACATAAGTACCCTTATTTCTTTTGTGAATGAAAAATCTCCGTGTACCAGTGAACCTATATCTCGGATGTGTGTATAGCCAAAATATTTTTTATGAATTATATTAGTACCCGACTAGGTTATTTGATACCATCTCGTTTGCAGGTGGTCCGCAAAGAGAAGATGCTGGAAGAAGAACCTGAGCGCCTGGAGCTCGCTCTGCGTCGCTGCAAGAAATTGACCGGCACCTTGGTTACGCTCAAACGGTAAAGGGAATAAAACTACAATTTTTAAAATCAAAACATTATATTATTTATTGCGTATGCACACTCAATCCTCGAATTCGCTCATAGGCTGAAAAAAGGGACATTTTGCGATCTACGGTGCGCGATCATAATATGAATAAATGTTTTTTTACTATAAACATTATTTCAATGACATTACGGGCGATATGTAGAAGACCAATGGTATAGTGAATAGGGCTGATGCCTCCTGTAAAGGTTCGAATCCCACCACGTAACAATATGTTTTTCGGTTTCCTTTCTTATGTATTCTCTCAATTTCACTTCGTGAGGAAACAAGCACATACCTACGAATAATTTCAAAGGCTGTGTGTGAAGCCGACCAATCCGTAGGTACTGTGCCCACGTGTTCAACAAAGGCCCGATCGCCCTAAAATTCAGGGTAGGCTCGTGCCCTTCGGATGTATATGAGCAGTGATGCAGTAGGTGCGGTTCCAGGCTGGCGTGCGTGCAGGAGCAGCGACTGCCGCTGACGGACGGGCGCATGTCGCCGGGCTCCTCGCAGAGCTCCACGTTCACCGCGGGGCCCTCCTCCGAGGAGTTCGCATCCGAGTCCACCGCCCCCCCGCACAACAAGGTACCGCCCCCCACCACCCCGCCTTAACCCCCACAGCCCCAAGCATCCGCCAAACCCAAACACCAACTACCTAGTGAACCTACAGTCGCAACATTTCGGTGAATTTTTCGACCGATATGTTTATTTGCAGACTGATTTGCCGACACGATTTATATGTTAACTTCAGATATTTACTTTGAATAGTTCGCTTAACAATTGAAATTTGCCAAATGTTTAAAGTTAGCATTTTTTTCCAAAATAAACTTTTAGTTGCGAACAAGATTACTGTCGTTAATGGTTAATTTGCTTCCCTTGATTAACTCTTGGCTTTTCTGTAGACACACAGTGGCCCCGATTCGGGGACACACGATCTAACTAAAATAACACCATATCAGTCATTTTCTGTCATGAATGAGACAGAAAAAAGGAACGGAAATATAGACGAACTATGTAATATTAATATTAATCCTATCAGTTACAATTCGTTAAGAAACAAAGGTTTTTGTTAGATACACCACATCCATGGTTTCTTGATTTGACAGAATTATTATTAGTTCGTCCATGTTCCGTCCATTTCTGTTCTCTCATGGCAGAAAATTACGGATATGGTCTTATTTTAGTTGAATCGTGTTTCCGTCGATTCTTGGCCAGTATTTCTCATCGCCTCAAGAAGCATGTCTCTGATTGCCCTCTTGGTCTTGGTTTCTACCCCTATAACGCATGCGCTTACATTTTTTCTAAAACCAAAATAACTAGTGGTGCTTATTTACCTTACCTACCTATTTATTAATTAATTCAGACTTTTATCTTTACCCCTCACAGTTCTTATCCTAAGCATTGTGGAATGTTTAGTTATATACCTACTATTACCAGTACCTAAGTTAAACAGTATTCTAAGTATGTATTCTGAGTGTTACCGACTGATTGGCCTCAAAATTATCTAGTGTGCTGAGGAAACTCATACGTGTTTCTTCATGACACTACCATTAGAAACAAAATTGGCATACAAAATTCTAAATTATTATTTTAAATACCTACAAACATCACGCTCTGTCCATTTCTTCATAAAATTTTAGATTAAATAGCAGTACCTATCGTATGTCATCTCTGTTAAGGTGCCTTCACACTAGACTTACGTGGCGTACGTGAAGGCACCTTTAGTATCATTAAGTATATGTTAAGGTAACAGACACGTAGATCAACCAGGTATAAATGCTTATAAATGTTATAGATAGACAATAATGACTACCTTGATATTATGTAAATAAAAATAAATATTTGTATGATTGTCCTGTCATTTACAGATATAATCTTGTACCTATAAATAAGCTTTTCGACAATGCTTAAATCGTATGGAAATGACGTAAAGGCCTATATGATGGTGTTGAAGAAGAAAAATCTTTACCTACAAAGACGCAGGTAACGTGGATGGTTGAAACCCTGGCTGCGGGACTGAAAGTTGTGGATTTGATCCCCGGTATACAATACACAGTGAAACTCTGTTAAGTAAGTATTAACAGACTAAATCTGTTCAGAGGGTTTCGTGTATCTGGACTGGGACTTATTCAATTCACGTTTGGTACTTTTGAAAGCGTTGTACTCGTACAGACTAATTATTATCTACAGAAAAATGGCAGAGTGTGATGAAACGAAATTTAAACAGAATACAGCAAAATTTTAATTATTTCTCACAAATCCCTGCAACCAGTGCACTCTCCGTAAACATTGCGTTTTTTTAATCCTTGCTTCAGGAAAAGAATGCCAATTTTAAATAACTACATTAGTAGTATTGCCATCAGTGTAGGTCTAGTGCTCTTAGAGGGACTGCCTACACCGCAGCATCAAACCTGCTACAATTTCATCGCGGAGTTCATAGGTACTTGCCCAAAGCCCTAAGATGGCTGACCGGCAATGGAAACTATGCCATAAGACCCTTCATCCGTAGACCAAGCTCCTTTTTTGAAAAAAAATAAACATGCCTATAACTTCTTTATGCCTTGTTTTCTTTTAAAGTTTAACTTCGTTCTTATGCTTCCCTGTAGAAAAAAAATATATAAATAATTTGTATGCACTTTGGGCAAAAAGAACTACACATTGGGTTACACATACTCCCGCGAGACGGGCACGAGTTCGTCCCAGGAAAAGATGGCGAAACTAGCTAGATGCATATACCCAAAACTGGTTAGAGGAGGCTCAAGACAGGGAGAAATTGAAGAAGGGGACTGCAGTGGGACACCTCGGGCTGTTAATAATAATAAAAAATAATTTGAGGTGCAAATAGTACTGTTTCTGAAGGTTGATAGAAATACAGGGATTTAGGTATTATTTCAAAATATTTTGACGTAGAAACTTTGACGTAGTTTTTTTATCATCGAGTTGGAAATACTAATAGGGAAGTGTATAAATGAATTTTAAAAAATGCGTATTTGACGGATTTTGACGAGTTATGTTTTATTTTGCGAAGTGGCGCACGGTCTAGGTATAAAGGGTCTTATGATACGGAACAGCTAATAGTACAGGACAAAATTGCTGCAACTGAATTATTCGCTGTTATCTTTATTCGTATTACCAGACATATAATCCACATTATATCTTTGGTTAACCTGATCAGATCAAACACAACTAATATAACAAAACAATATTGCATCCTAGAGCTTTTCAGCTGAAGAGTTATAGCAGGGCAGTTTCAAGTTATTATTCAGACCCTCTGGGACAAAAGCACCCAAGTTTTTTCCAGGTACTAGTTAGGTACATCATAGCTTTAAGTTTTTGATAGGAACCAACTCCTCCGCGGCTGGTTCCTATCAGAAATACTTAGCTGCCATTTTTGTACGTTTTTTTTTGTACTGTACCTTACTAATACTTGGAAAAAAATGGGTGCTTTTGTCCAGCGCGTCACCATTTGAAACGGTTTGTTCCGACAATCTGACCCACTATTAACATAAGATCAAGAAAATTATAAAATATCACTAAATAATTTTAGGCCGAATTTTCTGTAGATGTCAAGTCAACCTTATCTGGCACAAGGTGATACTTATTTGTATACGATGTCCTGTCCTGTTACTTAGTCCGTGTGTAATGTACTTATACGACCAGTTTCGGTTCGATCTCATTTGTTAGTCACTTCATACAAATATTTTTAGTTCCTTCAAGTTTCGTTACAATGAAGTGGCTCAAAGGATTCATATAGAGTCAGAACAAATAGCTACTGCCTTCGAAATTGTTTATTACTAAGAATGTTTCAACAATTGGTGAGAAATACCAGATAGGACTGGGAACTGATATAATATTTGTGATATTTTTACCATTACCTACTTGTGTTAATTATTGATAATGTTACCAAATTTATTTAATGATGGTCTTTTCTCGGATGTACCCGTCAGTTCGCCTGGAGACAGAGCCAATACTTCAAAGAAGCTATTGTTATTAACGAGTAATAAATCTCTTCGTAATATTATTATCCATTATTATTATTATTCATTAATTATTAAATCATTTATTCAAATTTTATTCCACGTCCGTATTTTACTTTTTTATTCAGAATTTTCTTTCGATACATTCATCTTGTCGTTATGTGAAGTAAAGTAAGAGTTTCTGCTAATAATTGTCGGCATGAAGCACATGACACGCTTGGAGGCGTAGATGACGTTCAGATCATCGTGAGGAGGAACTGATAGTCTTTTACGAATTCTCTTTCAGTTGAAACAGTATAGCGCAACTCGGTACGCATGCCCATCACATCATATCATTTGTTAGCTCCGTGGTTGTTATACCATCGAAGAACATTTGAACGAAGGGCCGCGAATTCACTGGGTGATGTCCGATTGATACAAATGGTTTCGCTGCATCTCCTCTCCGGTCATTTTGTGTGAGAGGGCCATTATTTTCATACGACCTTTATTCCTTGGGGAAAGTTGTTCAGTTATGATGCAATTTTGCAGCTATCCGATCCGTTAGTATTTGAGTCTCTAGTTTAAGTTGATCCTTCAGGACCATTAAGTTTAATGCCATGAATGTTGAATTCCTAGAATGTTGATCCACGACTTTTGAGCTCCAAATGTTCCGTTAAATGACAACACAATTTACGTAATTTATTTGTTTTTACTGCATTCATTTGTTTTTCGGCATTCATTTGTTAAGTACAGAGGAAAAGTATTAAAAAATATAAGTATACTTATTAGTTCACATTCGTCAGCACAAATACAGCCAACTATTAATACGTAAATTAACCATTTAACGGAACATTTGGCGTACAACATTCGTGGATTAAAAATTCCAAGAATTCAACCTTGTGGAATTCAACATAAAATGGAATTCAACAGTTTAATGAGTAAACAGTTTGATGAATTCGACATTGTGGAATCCAATTTAATGGTCCTGAAGGCATTTGATGATGGCGACCCACTTTGATAACCTTTTACGCGCGCAGTGTCTACCTATATAAAAACTATCTCAACTTGGCTTCTAAAGGTGCCAGCATTTTAAAGTTAATTTTGTAATAAAATAATGTTGACCTAGGCAATTATTATGCTGCTGCCACTTGTGCTCAATCCGGGCCATATTAACGGGAGTAAAAAATACTGGATTCCTTTTAACCACGTATTATGTTTGTAAGCGATATAAGTACAACACAAAATGCACATTAAACAAATTAAAAGTAATTATTAATATGTTACGTAGTTTAAAGGAACACAGTACTTTTTTTACACCCTGTATATGCGTTTGCAATGCCATACATTACATACCCGTTCAAACGTTCTTTCATAACATAAGTATTCACCTAGCTTAAAATTTTCGAAACATTTCCTCAACTTGTAGATAAGTATTCATAGTTTAGCGTTTGTATTTTTATAACTGAATGTTTTTTTTTAAATTCAAAACTAAAAAGTAAATCGTTGTAACTAAACTAAATACTTCTAATTATTTTTGTTAAATGTTATAGATTTAATAGTTGAGCTTAAACACTGCATGTAATTATTTATTATTATTCTGTAGGTAAACAGAAATGAGTGAAAAAAATCACGAAATATATGGTTATTTCAAACATTTACTTTTTATCCTTAAAACATTTTGGACGATCGTTCCGATTTCATTTTCTGAATCAAAACTTAATTTCTGAGTTCCTAGAGTAGTTCGGGTATGGCGTATAACTTCTCTACTTTTAGGTACTACTTACTTACTATTTTGCTTCTAAATTAATGCTCCCGTTTTTGTTTAAATACAGGATATAAAAATTACTAACGCTTTTTTGCTGACTTATTACATTATTTTGGTGGCAATTTTTACATCCTGTGTCTGTCAAAATAATTGATTAGAAATACGCCATTCCCCCACAACATCAGTACATATAACACGCATGTCTGTATAGTTGCTTCATCAGTTTGTGCATCTTGCTGTTTTTGTTTCTGTTGCAGTGCGTTCTCGATAGCAGAAGCAGCTCACAACCTAAATCTTCTGGAAATTAATAAGATACCATAAAACCCATCCCTTTACACATATCCCTGTTACCATACCGTGTCATTCTCACAACTTCCAAAAAACTTCTAGTGTGTAGGAAATCTACAGGCTAAAAGTACATTCGTTAACTTTATTTCAAGATTCATTAAATGGAGATATAAATATTTTCTTACCTAGCACGTCATTATCATAAGGTGGTAAAATAAAAAAAGACATACATCAAACATACTCATCATTCTTCCATATTGAAGAACGTCCTTCTTCTTCTTCTCTATTTATTACATACGAATGACATGTAGCGAGACCTTTTTTCCTCTTATATTTTAAAGACAGTGAATAAAGATAGGTGAAAACACCGGTCTTAGATGGGACACTAAGTCTAAGTGATTGAATGATGTCTTCTCCATTCAAGCTCAATGGTCAAGGTCATGCCTTGAATTTCTCAAAGGAAATTCAACCAAAGTTGTGAAGGTAACACTAATTGTCGTCGAATGTATTTCGCTCCCTGTAGTTTTCCACCACCACACCAATACAAACCACCCTTCAAATATTCTCCACATTTTCCACCATCACCGCTCCTGTACGCACCATAAGGCTGTCACACTCACACAGCCCCAGTTATTGATAATTATTAACAAACCCATGCATCCAGAGCACAGGTAATTTCTATAATTTTCTATACGCTTTAAAACTTATATAATAATCATAACTGATACATAAATACAGCACAAAGTAACTAATCAATACTAAAGTAATTTTGAAGTAGTTTTTGCAACTCACAGTAAGCTTTTAGATTAGTCTCTCCTAATTTATTCGTAATAAGTAAATAATGCCATTAGCTTTATCAGTAGAGTTGGTTAAAATTTAAATATTTTATATATTTACACACACACTTTTGAATTATTTTACTTGGCAAAATCGTCACAATTGTTAAGAGTGAAGTACTTCTTTTGAAAATTTAAATATTTTTTGGCATTTTACAGCAATCACAATTTTAATCACAAAGTATATCGCAGGTTTAAATTTTCATATCACATTGAACTCATTCTACTATTTCCGTATTGGATATGTGTTTCGTTTTGGTTGTCGCCTGTCCCCTACCCCGCGACCGCCGCGCGGTCTCGGTCGCCGGTCTCGGCCGCCGGTCTCAGCCGCCGGTCTCGGCCGCCGGTCTCAGCCGCCGGTCTCGGCCGTCGCTCTCGGCCGCCGGTCCCGGCCGTCGGTCGCTGCCCGCCGGATCCCACACCCCTCGATGGCTCAATAACTTACACTTCCTTCTTATTTTTGTCGTTGAATATTTATTTTAATTAATTACCTGAGTAATTTTTTAATCTTTCTAGCAAAATAAAAGAGGTAGTTTGAATGATTATTTCTATCGAATTATTTAATTAAACTAATTTATTCAACGACAAAAAGATAGGCAATCGCCTTTTGTTTTGATTTTTATTCTTTTTGAATGAGTGTGGTCGCATTGAGACGTCTAGTTCTATCGACATCATTGTAAAAGTTATTATGTCCTAAATGGAAATTATTTTGAGAATGATTGTTTTTTAAATGTTTCTCTCAAATAAATGTTGCTTAAAAGCGTGGTTACAAAAAATATAGATAATCGGATAGTCCCCCGTCAATTTCAACCTTTGGGAGACTTGACCAGTTTTTATTTGCAACCTCGCTTTTATAATGTCTGTTGGAGATTGGCGGGCACAGCTAGAAGTGCGTGGAATGGTGCACAGGGCACCGGCAACGGCAGCGCTGGCGACGGCAGCGGATGCGGACGAGGAGCCGCAGGCCGCGAGCTGCGCCCAGAGAACGCCCTCGACGCTCTACTAGACGAGCTGCAGACGTTCGCTAAGCCGGCGGAGCGCGGCGAGCCCCCGCTGCGCCGCCTGCACTCGTACCCTAGCGGCAGCGACACGGACGCGTCGCCGCCGGTGCGCGCGCGCGGTCAGCACCCGCCCAAGCCGCCCGTGCCCGAACGCCACCCCGAGCTGCTGGCGCTGGCCGCGCGCCGCGCGCCGCCGCCGCCGCCGCCGCGCACCACCTCACGTTCGCCGCTAGCGTCGCCCCCCTCCCCCGCGTCGCCCATCTCCCCCGCCGGCGCCGAGCCCGCCCACGACCCCGACGCCTCATCCGACGACAAGTCCGGCGCGAGGCAAGCTCTGCTCGAACAACGACACCAAGAGTTATTAAAAAAACAAAAAGCCTTACAAGAACAATACGCTCGCCTGCAGATGATACAGAGGACGGGTCCGGCGCTGCCGCCGTCCGCTCAGCCTGATTTAAAGAAGACCGGCAGTGAATCTAACCTTTTGACTAAAATGAACTTGAACTTAGCACCTGCCGTAACAACAGGTAGCATGAATCATTTGGCGGGCGAGATCGGCGGAGCGCACCCCGCCCCTGCCGCCGCCCCCGCCCTAACAAATAAGGTCTATGAAACAGATATACTGTGACCTTTCAAAAGATCGTACAGTATATCTGTTTAATAGACATTCATTGTTTATAACTTCATAGATCTTTTCATAAACCACCCTGCCGAAAGCCATCTCATAATGAAAATAGTTACCTACATTGAATCAATATCGCTGTTGTACCTATTGTTGTACCTCTGACTGAAGGCGTCCGCGATATCTATCCCCTTTTCTGTTATATGTATTGCCTTCGCCAGGGTCATTTAACATTTAACTATGTATGATAATGATGATGATAAGAAATACCTAAATAAAGAACTTCCAGTGCATTCTTTTGAGGGATAAATAACTACTTCACAACTAACTTATCTCTTACCATTTATAAAATCGCATTTCAGTTCTACCTAATCTACTATTTATCAATTTTATCTACTATAATGTCATCATAAAAATGTAGTATTGTAACACTCTCCAAATAAGTTAACAATTAGAGTTGAATTGACTGTGAACATAAGTGTAAACATAAAAAAGAAGTTGATAAGACTTTGAAAATAAAAAAAATTAATCATAAAGTTAATAAATATAGAAGTTATATTGTGTGTGTTCCTATTTCTTATCTATCCATCCAATCAGAGAAGAGTAAAAGCTAGAGCTCCAGCGACTTCTCAAATCAGTAACCCATCAGTAGTTAGTCCAGGATGCAACTAGAACTTTTTTGGCAGGACAAAGTGGACAATGTAGAAACACTTTAAAATTTTGGCACATATTATCATACTACACCTAAGTATGGATAAAACTATAAAATGAAGCAAACATCTTGCTACAGCAAATATAGCTGATAATGATAACAAAGAACATGAAGGTCATCTTGATTCAAGTTCACTGTGTGTATGGAATATGTGCTAAAACCATTGTTCTATGTGCGTACAATACCATGTAGCAGTATTAGAAAATAAAACTTTAACTTACCAACATAAAAAATAAAATAAAAAAACAATTATGATTGTATCTAATTATGAAGTATGTTCTCTAAATGTGACTCATTGAGTGTGCTAAATTCACTAAGAATATCCGAATAGACAACTAGCTAAAGTACTTGCCTCATGTTAAAAACTGAAAATGTACCCACCTACGTCGTAGGTAGATAGAGTAGAGATACAGGTGAGAAGTCAAGGCCATAAATAGCCTGTCTTAATATTACCATTGATACCACTAAACTTAGGAACTCACTATCACGGAATAGGGAAAAAAAAACTTAAAATCGAATAATGATGACGAAATAAATCAGCAAAATGACAATCACATTGACAGACAAAACAACACGTGTAAAAAAGTGTAACATTTAGAAACAATTGAATTATTTTTTCACTTTTAGTACTTAAAAGTGTACACATTATTACCTTAGATAAAAAATAAAAATATTTTACTAAGTAATGCATATTTAACATTCCATAATGTTTATAGTACCTACCTACAATCAACTACTACCCTTTAGACAAAATGCTAACTAAAGCAATAAAATCTATAAAAATAATAAACTCTGTTTCAAAACGTAAGTGAAGTCTTTATAATTGTGCAACAAATTGTTCAATTTGATAATTTACAACGAAATCTTCATACTTTTTTATTATTAGGAAGTATTTCGGTATTCTAAACTTTTCGTAAAATATTATTTTTATTAAATATAATAAAAATTGGTCTGTGATAAAGTGGTTACCTAAAAAAACGCGAAAGATTTGAATAAAATTAATTTTTAAATTATTCAGGTGTTACTTAACTTGCTTAAACATACCTACTTACAAACCGGTACTCGCGTATTAAAACCGTCATACCTATAATACGTATTAGGTACCTTATCATAATTGTATTTGAGGAATTACAAGTATATTATTAGTTCCTAATTCAAAATTGCAATATTCTATTTAATTATGTCATAAACATTGGACATAATTAATATTGATTGGGAAAATTATATTGCGGACGCTATAAAAGTAAAAAAAAAACATAATGAAGTCTACGGGTAGGAAATGAATTTGTAAGAATACTTATCTTTTAAAATTGTATAACATCGGCTGAATATAAATAAAATAAAATAAAGTAATGAAATAAGAGCAAAATAATAAATATGAAAAATATTATTTTTAGACTTCTGTTAGTATGGTTAGTATAATAGAATAGCTAAATATATTTAGACTAATAATCACTCTTAATTATGAATGCTTTTTATTATCACTTTTTTTAAATGCACTCACTAACATGCATACTATTTATCAATCACTCACACTCACTATTTACTACTAAGGATACTTAAATACCTATTTAAAGGCAACATTATAACACACATTCACAATAAAGTAGAAGATATTGGTAACATCTTGGAAAGTTGTAGAAATATGTACTAAAAAGCACTTTGATAATATTCTAGGATAAAACTTAATCCTAGATTTTGGACTACAACATTTTTTATATCCCTATTGATAAAAGCATTCTTGACTGGTGTTCGATAAATAATACATGTCAAGACTTTCATCGCTTTCAATACCTACAACTAATCAGAAATTCAACTGATTTTCAAAATCTAACCCTAGATTGAGAAAAAACATTTCTCTTCGTATTTTGTAACAAAACAAAAAGCATTCGAAAAAACGGACTAAAGAAAAATATTATTTATTGTAGATATTATAGCTTCGATGATTTCTGGCATTTACCCAGTTAGTTGCATTAGACCACGAAAGCCCTGATTGCCATTTTTATTTAAAAACATTATGTATGAATGTATCATGAGTCACATTATACGTATGAAAGGAAGATTGAGTATTAACTGTGAATTATAGGAACATTGAAAATATATGTATAACTAGTACACTAAGATATGTCAGCTAAGACCTAACTTCACGGCATTGTTCATTACATTGACACTCTTTAAGGGTTGTAATGTACCCAAATCAATTAGATAATGTGTATGTGTACCTTTCAGTTTGGCACATTATTATGTACTAATATTTATCTACGTTCATTAGATGACCAAGGATTGGTAAGGGGAAAAAATAGAATACTTATATTTATAACTATTATGATCACCACATCAGCTATTAATGTTGTTACCTATATAATAAATGTGTTTACCCTGTATACAATATTAGATTGTTACAGGATAGTTAACAGTTAAAAAAAAACACTTACCAATACTTGGTAAATACCATAATACAATAGGTATTATATAATTACAAGATGTTAGGATTGTCACCGATAATCTTCAAAACAACGAAATTTAAAAAAAAAACTACTGTAGGTACAATAAATTCTTTGGTAAAGAGTAATTTTGGATAATGTACCTTAGCATTTAACCCATCGGAAAACTTATTCTAATAACTATATTCTAAAAATTGTAAAGTAGTAGCTGCGACAGATGCCATTCCTAAGGAAACTAATATCAAAGTACCACCTTACAATTTTTACAGTAGATACCTAAGTAGGATTACGGCGACAAGGTGATCATCCTAACACCGAGTTTTTTTTTGTATACTTCGATAACTAAGTTGCCGACTATTATCTGAACTCGCAGGCTGTAACTCTTATTTTATTATTTGTACAATAAACTATTTTCTTTCCTTAATTTCTTCATTCAAAACAAAATTGTATATCCTTACCTGTTGGTCCTCCTCCCCCATAGCCATTCGAACATCAGGTCCAGGTGATAATCGGCATTACGTATGTGCCAAAAATATATGTACTTAGATCTATTAATAAATATGATTAATTAAATTTTCACTTAAATTCAAACAGATGAATCAATGTTTGTATTATTTTCTATGAAATCAATTAAAAAATACCTACTTAATATTTTAAATCCGTGTTATATTATAAGTACTTCCTTTTTTGAAATTAAACTTACTTTTAATTATTGTCTATTAAAAAATTAATAATATACAACTCAATAATTATTTCTCAGGTAATATAAAAAAATAATCTGTTTGAATTTTCGTAAGATCCTTTATCTTTTTACGTTTGGAATGTTTTGTATAGGTGTTAATATAATTAACGTTTTGTTTCATCTGTAAATAAGTTAAGTATTTTCTTGTTTTATCACGAAATATTTTATTTACTTATGTCGTAAATAAGAGCGCTTTCACATTTGGTGTTTTAGTAAAATAAGTACAATTATATTGCCGACTACTTGACACTACAGTCTTATAGCGCTACAGTCGCGCTATGAAAACGTTAATGTGTAAGTGCTCTTACACTAGAGTTGAAAACATTTCGCTCCATCGCATTGGGCTTATGGCATATCACCACGCGAGTGCGTGAACCGCCTAAAAAATTAAAAATCTACGAGCTTAAGACAAACATCTCATTCTTGATACTGGACTAAAAGTGAAACCTGGTGAAAGTTCCCTTTTCTTGCAAAAATAATTAACGATTAACTAGAAATCCTCGAGTAAATGTGTGGTCCTAAGATGATTTTGACATGATTCATGAAAAAGGTAAAGTTTTAGGTAGTTAAGAAGGGTTAGACCTACACAAACCGCATTTTCTAATGATTGTTTCTTTTTTATTATAATTTATGATGAATTGTTAAAGTGGAACTGTTATCCTTTTGTATCAAGGCTATGTAATGTAATGTACTACTACTCTTCTGGGTCAGACATCGATGCACAGAGGAGTATGTTTTTGTACCCCTCTCTTAATAATAATAACCCGTGCGTGATTTCGTCTGACCTGATTGGTGTATGATAAGTAATTATATTCTATGCAACTAATAGTCCATGGGATGCTCAACATATCGGTAAATTTTGGTGGTACCAATTTTCCTTTATACAGTAGTTGGACATAATTATAGGGATGTAAAAGAACTATGCCTGCCATCTCTGAGTGGCAGCTAACAAAAATGGCGGCCAATTAAAGATGGCGAATATTCAAAAAAAATAGTAAACTAGGAGTGAATATTTTTTTCTTAATACCGTAGTTGGACAGGCTTATAAGAATGTTAAAATACCTTATTTCTCATCTCTAAGTAGTATCTAATAAAAATGGCGGCCAATCTTAGACAGAAAATGATGATTTTCATAATATCTACTATATCTCAAAAACTGTATATCCGATTAAAGATTTTATTTTTTTATTTTTAAGGTCTTACCATATACCTCAAATATTGTCTTTATACTGTTCCTGAAAAGTAAGCCGTTAATTAGTTATTTAAAAAAAAACGCAAAAATTTACTTTTGTAACTTTTTAATTATTGTTTTTATCCAAGATTTATTGGTATTTATTGTTAAAAAATATTTTTGCTATATACTTTAAGAAATTGCCTTTAATTTAATATATAACATGTTTAATTTTTATTTGTAAAAACTCGTAAAAAAAATTAATTTTGTGTAAAAATTAGTTTTGATCATAAATATTAGACTCGCGAAAATCTGAATCTTCGATGTCTTCTTATTCTTCTTGTTCTTCTTCATCCATAGAAGCATATCTAACTGCTGTATAAAGGAAAATCGGTACCAAAAACATGTTATATATCAAATAAAAGGCAATTTCTTAAAGTATATAGCAGAAATATTTTTTATCAATAAATACCAATAAATCTTGGATAAAAACAATAATTAAAAAGTTACAAAAGTGAATTTTTGCGTTTTTTTTTAAATAACTAATTAACGGCTTACTTTTCAGAAACAGTATAAAGACAATATTTGAGGTATATGGTAAGACCTTGAAAATAAAAAAATAAAATCTTTAATCGGATAAACAGTTTTTGAGATATAGTAGATATTATGAAAATCATCATTTTCTGTCTAAGATTGGCCGCCATTTTTATCAGATACTACTTAGAGATGAGAAATAAGGTTTTTTAACATTTTTATAAGCCTGTCTAACTACGGTATTAAGAAAAAAATATTCACTCCAAGTTTACTATTTTTTTCGAATATTCGCCATCTTTAATTGGCCGCCATTTTTGTTAGCTGCCACTCAGAGATGGCAGGCATAGTTCTTTTACATCCCTATAATTATGTCCAACTACTGTATAAAGGAAAATTGGTACCACCAAAATTTACCGTTTTGGAAAATTTGGGCGAGCATCCCACGGACTATAAGCAGTAAGCATGTAACTGCGACGCTAAGATTTTGACACAATCTCGTTTATAGTACATTACGATACAAGTGCGGTGCGTTGATAGTTACAGCCGAGGCGATATTGCTAGCCCGAGCCGTAGGCGAGGGCTACAAGAAAGCAGAGGCTGTAATTATCAAACCGCACGTATGTCATACGACGTTTTATAACATATTTGCGAGGAAATAGCTAAAAAAAAGCGAGGAATAATTTTTACTCGTTCACAAATTAGCGATGCACGCGCATCCACAGGGGTACGTTCAGTCGACCCAGTTCGATATTTATACCGATCGAATCATATACTAGTGGGACGCACTGAACGTGCACCTTAGCTGCTGTCAGATAAAACCTCACTTCCGGTGCGCCTCTGAACGGGCCAGATAAAAATTAACCTAGTCGAAATTTCGTCTGCCAGGTGTCTCCGAACGGGCAATATAATTTTTAACCAGGTTAAATTTCGATCGATCGAGCGTTTCTGAACGTACCCCAGATTACCTACAGTATATATCGCGCAGCGCTTTTTTTTTAAGGCAAAGCAAAAAAAACCAGCCAGTATTACTAATAAACTAAATTAATATTTTTTTTATTTTGTTACAGATAAATGGTTGTAATTTATTGTAAAAATTAATTAAATCAAAGAATTAAATGTTTATTTTATTATACTTTATCTCCCAAAGTTAATTTTATTTATAAAATGTTGACCACTTTTCTGCCATAAAAACTCTTTGCTAAGATTTAAAAAAGTACCGTTCGATAAACCGTGCGTTTTACCTAATTAAAAAAAAAACTCGTGTGTTTTACAGCACTCGTGCATTTTACATTACGATTACGCTCAAGTACGTAATAAGATACAATACAATATTGAAATTGGTGTAGTAAGAGACCCTTTACGAGCAAATGTGTTATAAAAGAATTAATGTAACCTATGAGCGTTTTCGATTCAACTGAAACGTTCTCAGCTCTAGTGAAATAGTTTTAGATATTATAATTGAATTAGTATTAAAAAATATTATTTAGTATTTAAAATTCACTTTTGTAAAAATTAAAAGAATATCATGATAATAATATGTTTTCTTAGCAGTACCTACCCAATAAATTTTCTCGTTAAGTTATTTTAACTATTAATTGTAAAAAAAAAACATAGCTTGAAAAATAATATGTAATAAATAAATAAATGTACACATTAGCTTATATGTTTTATTTTTTAATATGAGCCTCCCATACCTGCTTCATAACGTTTTTGTGGAGCCTTAAAAAACTAAGTATTACCAGTATTACGTACTTAGGTGTGGTAGGTACACTTTACTAATAAGTCCAGTCAATATTAACAGAAAAAGAACATAAATCACAGATGCGCATTGATGCATTTCTAATATTATTCTTTTTTATTATAATCAAATAAAATATTGCACGTTCCATTAGATCAGTAATATAATAACGAAAAAAATGAGAGTAGCGAGAGTCTGTAGAAATTCCTCGACGTTTCATTTGTAAACAGATTTCCTAACTTAGAATCTGACAGCTCATAGAAGTTGTATGCACAAAATTATAATGACAGGCCTGACATTATCATAATACCTAGGTATACCTGTCTAAAATCATCATCTCACTCCTTTTTCTCGGGATCGGCTACCGAATCTAGGGAGGAAACTGGTGTTTACACAGAGCGACTGCCATCTGACCTCCGCAACCCAGAAGGGAAACAATTCCCATTCCTAGGTTCGTATTTACCTATATAAAGCGATCTCAAGATTGAGAGCAATATTAAGTATGGATTTGACAGACCATCTTGTACTGAAATGACATTTCTGATACGAACTCAAACTCGCTGTCACTCTTGAGAGCTGTTTATAAATACGGGCCCTAGATTAGGTTTTCGCCAGGTTAGCGGCCTACCCAGCTGTCAAAGTTTTCAAGCCGCCAATGCTTGCTTAGCAATGGCCTCTGACGTGGCTTGACGATTCCACATAGAAACTTACCTGGATTTTAGCTTTATCTAAATTATTAAAAAGTAACTACTTATGGTGTCTCCAAATTTATTTTTCTTTTTTATTTTCTAATGTTAAAGCGTTAAAGAGACAGGGTATGTTCAAATTTTTTTAATGATTGCTTACTTGAATTCGACACCAGTTTCTGAAATTTTATATACCCAGTGTGTAAAAAAAACCTACTGCGTTTCTTTAAACCACAAGTTTTACTGATGACAACAAACAACTTTCGCAAAGCACAAAAATTTTAGCTCGAAATAAAGTTTTGCCTTGTCCTGTCCAGTGTCCATACAAAATTGCAGATGAGATGAGGAAAGGAAAGCATCTTTTTAGTTAAAATTTTGTGCTTTGGGAAAGTAGTTTGGTATAATCAGTGGAACGTAGTATTTTTTTTCGCCAAGGCAATTAAAATCATTACCGTAAATAAAAGACACAAATATATTATCACATAATATAAATAGTAAGTATTCAGATAAATATGTCAACAACTTAAATCAAACTAAATGTACATAGGTACTTAAAATGTATAACATTTTACCAACAAAAATACTTGTTTATTATAACGAAAAAACTGTCTTATTACTTATAATCAATTAATTACAAATCACTTTTTTAAAAACTTAAAATCTTTAGCTGTCTGTCACGCAAATTTACACGCGGCCGAAATAACTTTCCCGCGGTAATGAGGTTCTTTTCGCGGTTAAAGATTGCCTTTTTGAAATAACACACTCACACAATCGTTATAAAATTAGTGTAATTATATGCCGCAGGGTGTACTTTGGTTCGCTTTTGGTCACTTTCGCAACGCAGCACCACTACTAGGTAAACACCTGCAAAAAGATAAAGAAGAACGTTAAAATATAAACATAGAAGTAACAATCTGAATTTGATTTAGAAGTTGGCTAGACTTGATAAAAAATAATTATTTTCGTTTAAAAATTTAAAAGTACATCATAATCAACGACTATAGACACGGATTTCCTGTGTACTAACATCCTGGCGCGGCCACGGTCACCAGTGATGGCAAGAGCTAAGTGAGGATGCTGTACGACAAGGTAGTGAGGCGGGCACGTGGAGACGCGGCCACCGAAAATGCGCTGTATTTAGTAAAGTAGCTATGTACATAACTTTTGCTTTCTGGTGCTATATGGTATGGTACACTGGCGCACAGCAACCTTACGTAGAATTTAGTGTCGTAGTTCGGTTGCGAGTCCGGTCATTTGTAACTGTGGCCGCGTCAGGACATAGGACGCGGATTTCCTAATACTGCACACATACACGGTCGTCAAACGTTCTGTCACAGTTGAAACCAACTCGTCAAACTCGGTTGTATAGGTATATACCTTTCTCCTGGGTCGGAAGCTATGTGTGCTGATGTAATGCTGCAGCGCGAGGTAGAGGAACCGGTACTGTGCCTTGTTCTGCACCATGCCGGCACGCTGCGCGCGCGCAACACGCACCGTGCTGCATACGTCTATGTCACAGTTGAAACCTGCGCATCATACTATATGTTATCCCCGGTTTACAAACATACTTAGGTCCAAAGGTGTGTACTGTGTAAACAAGTAATGTTACGCAAAGCAATGAATAGGTACGGTATGACGCTGACTTGACATATAGCCACATTAGCCAGGCCTTTATCATTTCAGAGGTCGTCAGCGTCAGCCCATCATCTAAATTGCTATACACTGAAACCCTCATTTCACTGTATTGATTTCTACAGTATACCCAGGAAAAGATGCAGCTGTGGAACATTCTACGTTTTGTTTTTTCTATCGCTCCTAGTTCAGCATGGAAATGAATGGTTTACACTCACGTCCAGAAGTTTAAAGGGAGTTAATATTAAAAAAATTACATAAATAATGGGTAACGCAATAAAACAATTTCGCCAAGGACGATTATTTACGCTAAACAAGTCAGAAATTCGCTCTGTAAATATCAGAAAAATACTTTCGCCTAGAAGCTTTCATCAGCAACATTCTTGCGCAAGCAGGTTTATTCGCACAATGCCAAGGTTAATAAAAATACAAATAAATCAAGTCATATATTATGTGCCCACGGAGGGGCACGATCCGTACGAGCCTATCGGGTCATAGTCGACTACGTGGTCCCTGTGCAGGTCGACATCACACGCAACCTTTGACTTTCTTCGCAGGTGTGCGCAGGTTTCCTCACGATGTTTTCCTTCATCGTAAAAGCGTATGTGGTGGGATTTGAACGACGATCTCCTAACATAGGATGCAGCGGCTTTATGCACCACATGACTACACCATAGAGCATAACAAGTCTACCTAGTTATTTGCTAATATTCTTACCAGAACACTTGATCTTGTCGATGAGCATGTCGAGAGCCACGAAGGTGCCAGTCCGGCCAACCCCCGCAGCGCAGTGGACAAGCAGAATGTTCTGTAAATAAAATTTACTATGTTAGCTATCGTCATCATCATCTCATTTACATCCCTAACTCTTCATAAAAGAGTAGATTATCATGTATTCCATATCGTCGCTCTGTGTAAAAAAAAACCAGTGTACTCGTTCAATCCTCTAGATTAGTTAGCTGACCTCGTGAAATTCGGGAAAAGGCTAGGAAGATGATGTTTGTCTTACCTGCTCAGGAGCGTTGTGACTCTGAGTGATTTGGTGCATTCTCCTGTTGATGTCGTCGACGAATGCCAGCACACCTCCTGGCTCTTCCGGGGTACCGTGGTCGGGCCACATCTGTGGAAATACGAGTGATGCGGTAAGAATATGGTTAAACTAAATTAAACGAGGTAAAATATTGATGCCGTTTCTTTCTGTTCTCTCAAAAAGGACAGATATGGACTTTAGTAAGGGTGAGTTCATACCGGGAAGAGACACGACGTGGCAAGCCCTTTTGAAGAGCGTGATACAATATAGGACTTTGTTTAGGCTATGCAAAAATATAGACATTTCTTTGGACGCGGTGCAGCTTGTGCAGCCTAGTTAGTACAACCAGATGCATCTTTAAACAGCTTTGCGCCACGTCGCGTTGCTTCAAGGTGTGAATTGACCCTTCGTAATACAAAAACTGACCAGGAACTGGTACTGGTAGACGGTGCGACAGATGGAGTCGTCACAAACGTCCAGCTCTCGCAGTATGTAGTCTTCGTGTGTGGTTTCACTGATGTTCTTCACAGTGAGCCCGTCGTGGCGGTCACCTTGCCCCGGCGCAGGCCAGTAACGCTCGCACAATTTCTGAAACAAGTTACCTAGTTAGACATTGGTGCAATTTGGTTGTAGACACTACTTTAGTTTAGTCCTGTCACTTTTAATAACCCGACGAACCTGAACTATAAACACAAAATATGTCTAACTGTGCAATGCATAATTAGTGGATTTCCTATAATGACTAGTTGACTATCTTTCCTTTCGCCTTCACAAATTCCGGTATACAGGGTACAGAGTAGGTACAGTATACTATATGAACCCTAGGATGTGAATCTGCTCATGAAAATAAACACTATGAAAAAAACATGGCTTCGCAGAGACTTACTTTTCCCTTCTCGACTTCATTGGTGATCATGGCGATAACTCTGACATCTTCCTGCCACACCATTCGCCAGAAATCATCCACCGTATTGCTGAGACACCCTTGCGTTGCGATATATACTTTATCTTTTACTGCAATAAAAGTAAAGTCATTTTTAAAAAGTAAAATTAAACGACATCTTTCTTCTTGGGCACCCTTTTTTCTTTTTGGGTAACTTTTATATCTGATGATTCTTACTAATGGTGATCGTGTTATGTATCGACAGAACCTATTTATGGTAGAAAATGACCTACATGCAATCCGCAAGTTTGTCATTAATAAAATCGATTTGGAAGTACATAAACTGTCTTGCAATTGCTTAACTCTTGTGAGCTTAGCTTGTTTGGATCGGATCGGAATCCAAGTCTTTAGGAGCATCCGTTAGGCATGATCTCCGTAGAGTGGTCCCACAAGGGGGCCCTACATAAGCTGTACCTTGGGTAAATGAGGAGAATATTTACCGATTTCCCGGCACAGGTTCCCGTTGAGTGTGTCCAGCTTGAGACAGGAACGCACTTCTCGCAACGCCTCGTCTGACAGTGACTTGGTAACCAGCGGAGCGGGGCGCGTGGCTTCGTCTCGCAGTATTAGCGCTGGAAAAACACAGGACTGATGAAATTCTGTGAGTATGGATCAGTTTATACCGGGAAGCAACGCGACGCAACGCAGCAGCGTGAAGCTGTTCGAAAGTGCATCTCGTTCTACCAAGAAGCGTAGTGTGGTAGAGCGCTAGGTCGCGAAAAATTTTCGATGTTTTGAGCGTCGCGCCGCTTCCCGGTGTGAATCGATTCTTAGGTGGAAATATAAAAAGAATTTTCCATACAAATAGAATTGAGCAGCTGGCACTATTTGTCTATGGGTGGGCGATTATTATAATATTATTTTTGCTTATTCGGCTTATTTTCGTTAGGGAAAGTATTTCAGGTCCAGATTACCAAAATGTCGTAAAAGCAGGTACACTACTACACGCCTACCTAAGATCTACCTGTACCTGTAGGCTGTAGCATTGTAAATAAAAAACTGAATAGTAACTTGAACCCCAAAGAACATAGGTACGTATTAAATTGAACCGCGGACATAATGGGCGCTTTTCCACTAGACGGCACGTCAACGGCAACGGCGACGGCACGGCGAGATCACGTGACAATATCTATGGGAATCGATGACATGCCGTGACGGTGCCGTGCCGTCAAGTGGAAAAGCGTGTCATATAATTTCATTGATTTTCATACATTATCTCACCTACGATATCGTCGACGGTACTGTGCCGTCGCCGTTGCCGTTGACGTGCCGTCTAGTGGAAAAGCGCCCAATTTGTATTTGAGGGCCAATTTTTTATTACCTTGTACTAATATAGTCGTTTAGGTATACCATCGTCTCCATACAAATCATGTATCTTCAATTTCCTCAAATTTTATGTTTCGATATAATGATGATAGGATTGAGGCTTAAAAATAACTTAATGCTATAGGTAGTTTCCTGGTCTTCCTATCTACAGTATTTAAAATGTATTTCTGTTTATGTGCACAATAAATAGATAAAATGAAGATATTAATGGCATTCTTGAAATGTGACGATGACTCATCTGTAACGCTTTCCCATTTGGTGTTTTCCATCATCAAATCATGGTTTAGAAAAATAACCTTTCCATAATAATCCCCATGAGCTAACGTAATACTTAATTCCAGTTGTACGCTGATATCGTGAGAATCGATTTAATTGTTTTTCATTGTTCTCATCGACGGCGGCGCGTACGCAGCTCATTATTAGGATGATTTGAACGCTGAACTGAACTGACGCATTTAGGTAGTAGCTACGCGCCATTTTCTTCATTTGCGACAATAAGGCTCTAAACAAAGGGACAGCAGAAAAGTCCAATCTGACTTCCAAATTGCAGTTCAGATGCAGTTGGTGCGACAGCAATAATAATGTAAGTTACACAAAGGTCTAAAAATCGAAATAAAATAGTTATCTAATGACCGAGACACGGAATTTAGCGTACCCGAGGGGAATCTACTAGGCCCTTTCTTGTTTCCATTGTACATAAATGATTTGACCAAAAATTTATGTCAGCCACATGTTGGCAGATAAAATTGTATTTCTATGATATGACAATGATGGCAAGTAGGATAGGCTTTAGGTATAGAATAGTATACAGTAATAATATACAGTAATATTTTTCATACCTGTAACTACAAAATATAAATATTGATTCTGATTCTCAAATGCCCGTCAACGTTGTATACTGCCTAGAATACTCGGAAGTACTCACAATGGACACTATGTAGACTCTCAGTAGAGGACTGGACGGAGCTGGTGGAGTTGCGTAGTTGGGAGCCGCGGATATAACTGGCGTTGATGTAGTCGGAGTCAGTGCTGTCCCGCCGTCGCAGCACCACCCTCGTCTGGTCGTCTGTAACGCAAACCAACGTAAATAAGCCGTCATTGGGCCCGATTCGTAACCATCCCGACTTAACTAAATCTCAACTAAAATTATTGCCAGCCCGTTCTGTTCTCTTATGATAAGTGAAAGTGACAGGTATGGACTTATATTAGTTAAGTCGCGTATTTTGCAACCACGAATTGCTTCCAATATCATAAACTTCTGTGCTGTATGAAACGTAGCAGGAGGTAAGTGAACGCTGGGCAACATCATTAGGTACCTACAAAAGCTTTTCTGTATAGATGCTGAGCAAACTTTAGGCATGTTACACCGTGTTAATGTGGCATAGTTACACCTACTGACTGGAAGAGTCGAGCCAGACAAATTCTATAGAAAACGTCAATGCAGGTCGCGGTGGTGACGTGAATTTTCATAGAAAGAAAACCTGTCAGCCGCCGCCTCAACACCGCATCGACTCTCCTATTCATGGACTTACACCTACCCGTGAAACTGTACCTATTTTGTACCATGAAAAATTTAATTGCGTCCCCTATAAAAAATGAATCAAGCAACTGGCACCAATTATTTTGCGTAGGGGGCCAAATTGTGTTTATCGGTGGGGAATATTGTTCAGTTTAATTATTTTTTACATTTTGTCGCCCGTCACAAGGAAAAGTGTGTGTCCCGTTTTTATTACACATGTACGACTTACATGGCAGTATGTTTCTGTATCTGTTCTTGCTGACATTCTCCGGCTTCATGGCTTCATGAGTTGTGAAGTCCATCCTGTTGTCCATCAGCTTCAGCGACTGGAACTCGCCATCAAACCCGCCATTACTGTCCAACTTGCATTCCAGGTCCTGACGACATTATAAAGTGCATTCATGCGCAGAACTACCTTACGCAAGTTTTCGAAATAAATAGACATTACTTTCTAAACACGGATTTTTTAAAACTTTGTCCTTACAATATGATCATTTAAAATTTATTTTAATACCTAATTCTTTGGACCTACTTTACCTACTATTGAAATATCCGCCAAAACGGCAGATATTCGCAATAATTTTGAAAATTAGTAACTGAGGGTCCTATCTGATGTTTAATTTACTTATTATTTTGTAAATCTAAATAATCATCGTCGTCAGACCGACAGGAAATACCTAGCCAACGTACCTAGGTAATAAAATAAGTACTTACTTACCTTATTCCGGCGGTTTAAAAAGTATGAAAAGTGTCGACATCGTAAAACATTTAGCGATCGGTTATATGCTAATAGGGCAATGACACGGAAAAGGTGGGGTAGTTACTTATTATAGCGCACAACTTGACTGACACAAAGTGAGCTATCTGTTAGAGGAAAAGTGTAGTTACGTAAACTTGTATGCAGCTAACATGCGCCGCTACATAATTTCGTACCTTGTCCCATTATCTTGTGCACACTTCGCAATACATAGGTTAGATAAGAGTATTTTTTTAAAACTTTCAAGCATTACAAAAGAAGTTGACCTACCCATGAAACAGAACAACTTTCCCCAAGGAACATACGCTGAAATAATAAAAAATCAACCATTTGCATGTATCCCATAATGGGAGCGGGAGGACAATTCTTTTTATACTTCGACCTTGTTCCTAGGGGAAACTTGTCCAGAATCATGTGTGGGGAAAGGTGCCCTAAATAATAAATAGTTTCCACCATGTTCTACGGGTGAAGTGAATCTCAACAAGCCTCTACCTGCATCTCCTTGACTCTTTTCTCGATGTGCTGCGCGCGCAGTCTGGTCCCGCTGAGGGGCTGCAGCAGCCGCAGCACGTCCCCGGAAGTTTCCACCATGGGGTAAGACCGGAAGTGCTCGATCAGCCCCACCAGGTCATCAAACTGTTCGCCGCTTCCGACGTCGTATTTATCGTGCTGCAAGAGGATATAAAACTGTTTTAAATTATACATACCGGGTGTAAGGGACAGCTTCTCTCCCATATGGTTGCTCAATTTCATGAAATGATGAAAAGAAATTACTTTCTCATACAAAATGACCACCTCGATCAGACAATTTGTATAGGGAAGACAATAACAACATAAGTACTTAGGTAATGCTTAAATACTAAATAATAAACGATTAAATATTCCTGCAGAGATGCAACTATTCACAAACCGCATACAATAATATACAATAGGAATTAAATCTCCACGGCTCATCCTTTTCCCAAACCACTTCATAGTACTTTTGAACCCCTCATATTTTAGAACTTATAAAACACAGTATATGCCCCAATGAACTACTTTTATTTCGAGGTTTAGAGATCGAATGCATACGTACCTACATTGCGCGTCGTAGTGGCGGTAATGAATCTATTGTACCTGCGCCCGCGCACCAAACACAGAACTACAATTTGGCCTTCGTACACCCGTAATGGGAAACTAGTGTGGGTGGACCCCCATTAGTTTAATTCAGGTTCATCTTTTTATGTTATAACTAGTAATTGTTTTAGTTCACATACAAAAGACATCAACGCGATTATCAAATGTGATGTTTTTTTGTTAACTAATATTAAGACTGAGCTCTGAATCTTTCAATGAATGTAAGAGGAAGAGGATTCCACCAAAAACATTAATGTGAAAATGGAAGCCAAGTTCATGGCGCGGCAGTGTGGTGTGCGGTTTGCACAAAACAGTTGTGATACTTATCTAAAAAATTATCTAAAAAAACTCTTCAATAAGGTATAATTTCATGTAACTTGGCCATTGTAGAGTAAGAGAGAGTAAGAATGAGATATGATTATGACAATACATCAATGTTTGGTGCATCTTAACTCACGGTGGAAACATGTATAAGTACCTAATAATCATCTCCTTTATATAATCATCATCATGAATTATAATAATTTCCAAAAATCATTTTTTTATTTTGCTGATATTCTACTTAATTATGTAAAAATTATGATTCTAAGACAAATTATAGGTACCTTTTACACAAAGAGTGATTTTTGTTACTAAATAGTTACAAATAATAAACACGAGAAACGTTGCTATGGTGGCTTTGGATGTTATTAATATTTATAGAATTCACTAAGTTGTCTTTGATGTGATAACTTTGCTACAATAATTTTATTGCTGAACTAACTATCCCATCAAAATCCAAGCCCAAGGCTTAAGTACATGTCGTGACGGTCGTCACGTATACACAAACGTACGTACTGACAGACACATTAATATAAAGACTCGACAATTTTTTCCTTGTTGAGGATTGTTTGTGCTCACTCTACTTATTTACGTTTAACATCAAATTTCAAAGCACGTGCACAAAACATCTTGTTTATAATGACAGAATTGCTCAAATGAATTGCAAGTTTCTACTCAACTAAGTAATTTAATAAAGAACTACTGAGATTATATCAACGATTTAGTTAGCAAAGTGGTAAATAAAAAAATACAAGTGTATTTCTTGAACTAATTATACACCTACTTAGACTACGAGAGATGCTCGAGAGAAATCACTTGACAACTATGAGGAAAAATTGTAAATTCACTTCAATTGCGCACAAGAACGAGAAACCGTTTATGATTGTATTCACTGTACCTACCTACATCGGTCGTCACGCGATTTCAGCAAGTATAATATTCACTTTTGTTTACATGAAGATTGGTTGCTAAATAAAAATACATATCACGAGGCAATAAAGAAACTAAGTGACACTAAAAATTTATCCTTTTTAAATGAAGGATCTGGTTTTGCTGCCACAATTCCGAAGGATGAATGACAGATATGAAGCGTTTTCTTCAGAGCTCTAAAAACAATGTGCTTCCATCGAATTTTCACTGACGTTTCAGCCTTATTCCATACCTCAACTCCAATCAAACGATGGGTGGAGTCTGAAATCTAGACTTCCTGGACGGTTTCAGGTGTACTAGGAGTAAAATGGATTTAATTGTTTTTTAATAAATTCAGTAATTTAAGGTCTACTTCATAATTCAGCAGCCTCCTTCGAGCGAAGTTAACACATCATTACATATGTGTACATCAAATTAAAGAGAGTTTATAAAGTTTTAAAAATTTCTGAATTTCAGGGCTTTTAATAATCCTGAAACGGGCCCTGGCTAGTGTTTCAAATGCGCAACTGCAAAGTGCATCGCACACATGCACAGATATACCGTAGAGGAACCAACCTACAAAGACATTTCGTAAACGGGATGCAACACTAAATCTGCATCAACTTCCTTTTAGTTGTCCCTTTCTATCCTGCTGCAGATTATTGGAAATATGACGTTTCCTCGCTATGGACTGGGCGGTGCCTTAGTGACAGCGGTCAACATATGCTGGTTTATGCAGAAATGCATATGTGTGACCGTATGACTCTTTCGTGCCATATGTTCCTAGTGAAAAATTTCAATAATTTCGTGTCTCAGAGGCTGTAAAGGGGTTTGTACACTAGAGATGTAAGGCGGGTGTTCACTGACGATCATACCTCTTCGCTGGCTATGTTTTCCTAGTGCTCAGTTGCAAATTTGTTTATGTCTGTTGCCGCTCGGAAACTAGGTATACCTGGTTTGTTTTCAAACCTCCTTCCATGTTATAATATCCTGGTGCCGGAGAGTCACTGGAACGCATCAACAGGTTATTTGATTCTAGGGTTCGTTTATATTGGAGAAGGAAATTTTAAGTATAAAATTAAACTTCATCATTAGCTCATCATCCCTACCGAGGGCCACTACAGGAGCCATGACGTTCTTTATTTTCCATAGCTTAGTTTTTAAAGTTGAACAAATTGAATTATATTGCAATTGAATTTGACAACTTACCCAGAGAACTTCAAATATATATGACGTTGACGTCCAAGATCGTTTCAAAAATAAGTCAAAAGTAAGTTGTCAATCAGTTAGCTGGGCAATGGAAAGATATTCCAAAGTTGCAGATTAGGCCCATGAAGCTTCACGCAGTAAAAAAATTACCTACTGACACTGTGCAATTATTAAGGTACCGTACCTTTTCTAGACAAATAAGTAAAAGGTCAAGGACGTGGGGCGTCAAGAATTTATTTTGCTATTGACAAGAGAAAAAGAAGTAGTGTATTTAATGCTGGACTGGGGGCAATCCATCTTGGAGTGAGAGTGAGAGGGTCAAAAAAACGTTGAATCTACCAGCTGATTTTCTTCCCGGGTAGCGATTTTAGTAGAGCAATTAGTAAGCCATTTATGCCTTGCCTACCCCACAAGGAATACAGGCGTATTTATATATGAATGTATAAAAACAATGCTTTCTGCCGTTTTGGAATCTATGCAATAATAGTAATTATTGCATAAAATAAAAATAACGATTACATGCAAAATAATAATAATGATTTTGAAGAACTTTCAAGTGTAATAGCACTGTAATATAGAGTAGGTACTTAAGTAGTACCTCGATGGAAATAACTGATAATGATAATATTCATCTTCCGTTTACGATTAAATTAATAAAACTTTACAATATCATCACGACTTTATAAACGTAATCGTTAATGTGATTTACAGCCGATCAAAGCCGCTTCCGCCAACATATCATCACCCTTATGTCGGGTCGTAGGTTCTACGTTAGATGACCTAGACTTTCGCGCATGCCCTGTAGGAAGTCTGAACAGCATACCTCTTTGATGGCATGTGTTCCTAGTAGATGTGCATCAAGGAATGCACCGGGAGCGATCGATGCAGCTACGGTGCTACCGGCGGCGCCTAGCTGCCCGATCGCGATTGGCTGCCCGGCCGGTGCAACAGTGCGACGCGGACCGATGCATCTCTTGCTAATATCACTTGTTGTATTGATTTTGTAGTGCTCATATTTTTGGTCTGCGCGGCGAAGGTTCTAGTCTAGAGCTACAGATGCAGTGAATAAATTACAAGTGCGTTGTAGGTATTCAGTAAATTGCATTTATTGTGTGCTTAGAGTGAAAGTTTTGAGATATTTAGTCAAAAAACTATGTTATGACATGATAATGTGTTTGTTCAGTGATATTTGATCAAATTTCCTTTGTCCAACAAGTGTGACGTAGTTCGATTTAAGATGCAATAGCGTCGCAATTAAAAGTTATCAGATACTTACAAACGCATTATCATACAAATCCTGTATAATAGCGCGCTTAAGAGCTAATGTAGTCATGTGTGATTAATTCTAGAATCTGGAGTACAGTAATTATGACGTAGTGGTCCTAAGAAATGTGCCGACATGTGATCATGATCAGCCGCATAAAACGTGTCAAGATATATAAGATCATTTTGAATAGAGTGCAAACATTTTAAGGGCGAAGCTGAAAAACTTTTCTTTGTGACTTTTACTTGATGGCATATTTTTTTGGGCGACCAATTAATTTTTCAGTTTTTTAGAAAACGTAACAAAGAAACGTTGTTCACTTTGATGAAAAAAACACACCCTTAAAATATTTTTACTTCATTTAAATTCACCTTATATAGGTAATTATTGGAATACCGAATGAATCTATGTCATCTTAATGTGCTAATAAAAATTAACAGTTAATTAGTTTAACGTTGCAATACGCGTGTTTTTATTATTATACTAGCTTAGTTTTACTATTTATTTATTACTAGACTGTAAAACAAGTACCTACCTACACACCTAAATTCTCATATCAAGAATAAATTGTATTCGTTGTAGATGTAGGATGTTCTAGATGTAGTTTTCATGAAAGTATGCAATTAAAACGGGTTTAAAAATAGTTTTTAACTATAACATTTTAAAACATCCACCTTTTGTGTCTAGATTAAGACTCACAATCCCTATTTAATGTTCTTGTCTCTATTGTTTCAAGACACATATTATCGAGGTATTTACTCATGCGAATAATTTTCTTATGCGAAAATATGGCTGGCGTCTATTTCAAATAAAATTTATTCTTTTATTGAACGCGATGCAGTACTACTGCTCGCATAGGTAAATGGTTTTTTAACGTAGGTACCTATTGCATCAGCGCTGTATTTGTATTCAATCTAGGTGTTATATTATACTTGTTTATTGTGACTAAAATAAATAGATATGTATAGTGTTTTTGTAAGCTTAAGTTTTTGTTATTGGTCTGCTCAATTAATCAGTGTATTTTTTATTTAAGTACAAAGTTTTTATTTGATTTTAATGTTGTTTATTCATTGTTCTGTATTTGCAATAGGTGTAAATGTTATAAAACATATAGTGTACAGGAAAAGATAAAAAGTTATTTCTCTGATTAAAGAGGACAAACTGCGCAAGGTAAACGAAGTTTAGTGGGCATCGTAATAAATTATACGGGTACGGTTTAAATACAGAGAGATACATATCTGTCGCAGGGATTTAGTCAAAGACGTTATATTATAATGTATCTTAGGGAATTTATAATCTAACCTAACCTAACCTACCGATAGTTTATAAAAAGACTAGTAAGTTTGTAAACTAACAGTTGTTACAATTTAACGCTGACATATCCACCAATTAAAGCGAAACGATTCGAACCTGACCCCAATAAAATATTATAATTATGGCATATAACTTCATTAATATGTATGCCTCAAATATCGTGTATGTTAAATAGGAGGTTCGATAGCCGAAAGTATGTCAGTGCAGTGTGCGATCACAGGGCGACCTCAGGCCGGGCCGTACGGCCTTGCTTCGGCCTGCGCAGGCGCCGCCAGCCGAAACAACCTAGTAGCAGTAAAGTAAGGTAGTTCCGAGTTCCGAACCGCGTCGTCACTGCCCCGTCATCGGGTTGAACGCATTCGGCGCATATTTCCGGTTAATAAATTAAGTACTTAAGTCTCTCAAAGGACCACATCCAAATATGAGCATTATTAAATTGCGTCCTTACTGAGAGCATTCGTTCACGAGCAACAAGCGCGTCCTCACCTTTAAGATTATTTTTTTCTTTTGTCAGGTGGGTTGTCGACTTGAACGATCTAACATCACAATAAAGGTATTAGTAAACAAAATATAATTTGAGTGACTAGTACAAATTTTCCCCAAACGTAAAAATACACGATTCAATCGCATCAGAAACTAGACAGACTGGATAAAAATAATAATAAATAAAATACTTAGAACCGACGCGACAAGTTTACGTTAAAAACTTGAATAAAAGAACTTGTAGAGCTAAATTTAACCGACTTCGCCGGAGGAGAGTAAGAAAAATAGTCCTCCCAACCGATTTTCGGCCAACTGCGCGGTCTAGTTTTTAGTGCCCAAGTTTTTGCGCAACACACAAGTGCACTCTCTATTCCTTCAATCTCTTATTCTGATGGGACAGATTGACTGACAAGACCAGAGAATAATCAGGCGCAGAACCGACTATTTACATACCTAAATATAATAAGTAAGTATATATCTGACCGCGAACTTGAGAACATTATATCACTTAACTTTACATCCACATCGACGCACCTATTAACTCATTCGAAACCGTCATATAATTATTATGACGCTCACATTAGGTAAGTGAACTGCTTTTTGTTATTACACGTAACCCGCTATAGGTACCTACATCTTTCTACATCTTCCTCGGGGATGGTTGTGGTTTGTCATGAACTTCTTTGTGTCTTTGATTTAAGTTTTTCGCTAAATGTACAAACAATCTATTCCTATCATGCCAATATACGAAGGATAATAATATTTTCATAAATAAATTGAGATTCGTAGGCGATAGGTACTACCTACTCTACTTTTAGTAAAATATTTTGGCTCGCAAATAAAGCATACTTGCATGACAATCAGGTCGGAGATTCAATATAATCAACAAGTTGTTAATGTTAAATAAGTGGCAAATGGTGCGCGTGGGCAGATCCCAGGCCAAACTTAATGATCCCGTGTGATGTGTCAAACAAAAACGATATAACTGCGCAGGCGACTGTTCGATTAACTATGCTGCTCCAGTATGTTTTTGTTCGTTACTCACAATTGTCAAAGATTATTATGATAAATAATGTCAGCCTATATTTGGTACAGTCATCATTTAGTCACAAAAGCAATGTAACTAAGATAAAATGAGCACTGACTTGTTGTCCATACGGTTATTGTCGTTCGGCTTCATAAACAACTTCTTTGTAAGATCTGCCCATGATCTGCCAGAATGATCTCTGTGTTCAATAAGGTCAATGAACTCTAATAATTTGCAAGGATTATTAAAAAATAAACAAGAAAGTCATGATTTTTGCAATCATAACATTAAAATGTACCGTGCGATTAGTCTGAGTCATGGAGTTTTATGAGACCAACACGGGACTCTAATTATTATGAACGATTTCTTGCAAGAGGCACGTAGGTAGTTGATTTTGCAATTTTCCTTTGGAGATCCCGACCAGGATCTGATCAAGTTTTATTTGCAAAAAATTGGTTTTCCCCGCGAGCGCGCTTTCTATTATAAACGTAATTTTAATAACTTTGATTCTTCTCTTAAAGTATGTAATTAAATTCGGTATAGGTAATGAACGTTTAGCAATAGAAAGATAATATACACTTATATTATTATATTTATTAGTGCTTTAAAATACCTAAGATTTTTTACAAAGTTTCCAATTTTACCGATTACACTAAAAGATTTATCTCTCAGAAATCTAGAACTTGTAAAATTTTTTCTTTTCCTTCTATGAGACAAATAATATTGTATTGTAAGTACCTACACATTTTAATGAATGTAGGTAATGATCCTCTTAATATAACCAAAACACGCGAGTAAGTAAAATCAAATAAGTTTGATCAAAGACCTACTTAAACTGAGGTCAAGTTAATTAACGGTCGTCATTTGAAAAGGACAGTATTAAAACAGACTAAGGTATTGGGTTAGGTATACTTACCTTCAGAAACAAATTATAATATTGCTTGTAATTTTTATAAGTATTACTATATTTATATATTACTATAATCTTAGTAATAATACGTTCCTTTTCAAATTCATGTCATGACCATGAATGACACCATATGATAATTATGAATATGACATGACATGACAAGCTTGTTTTTGACAATATAATTAATTATATATTATGGTAGGTATGTGATATAAATAGGATAAAAGAAATTGATAAACTCTCTGAATTAAAGTGCGTTCATAGTACTAGTAAATACTTTTCAATGTGTCAATAAATTTATATACCGAGTAACCTGCATGTATGGGACAGTGTCCCGCAAACTGAAGGGTAAAAAAAATTTCATAGAAAGATAAACAAAAATTGCATTCCCGTATAAATTCGCCTTGTTTAAAAAAAAATATATATTTTATATTTAATTCTGAATCTTTACGTAATTTAAAAAAACTAATTTCATGGTTTTCGGTTTTAAGTCAGCCATTATTTTTATATTAAAATTTAAGTCACTGTACCCGAGTGAGGTCACAACATAACGTAAGATTTGGTTTCTTGTGTAGAATAAAAACTATTTGTACTATGTCTTTTAAAATAGCAGTGAAATTAATGTGCCCTACCGTTGTTATTATAAAATATATTTTTTTTTTAACAAGGCGAATTCCCCATAATATTATAATATAACTTTGATATTCCTAATAATAATATAAGTACTTACCTTTAGTTGGAACATGTAAACAAGCGCGCTATTATTTTATGATCCCACGTATGTACCTACATAGATTATGCGAAACCCAATTTATAATCGATATATTATGTGCTGCTTACAATTATGTTATGTAATTTGTAAACTACACTGGTTTTTATGGAAAATAACTGGTCGCCGACTTCGTTTAGTTTCCAAATTTGTGACAACAATCCCGCTAAGTTGATGAGACCTTGGAACCCCTGAAAACCCACTTATGCCTCAAACCACTCTCCCGTGACGATGCTGATGCTGGGCACCCTGCAGCCGCCCCTTGCCCCGAACCACACCCCCGGCAGTTGCTGCGACCGCGGAACTGTGCCTCAATCAGTCTCGCGGTCGCAGCAACGACCGGGCGTATGTGGCCCGCCAGCGACTCTCTACAGGAACCTCGGACACCATTCAAGTCTCGACAAAATTAGATGGACCATCGAAGCCTTTCCCACATGATCACTTATAATATTTTCTCCTTTAAATCCTGCAGTGGCGCCGAGTTTCTCCCTTGAACCCTTAGGCATCTTTCAGGGAGACGCTTTGCGCGGCGCGTCTGGCGGTGCAACGCCTGGTTAACACAGTTATACAACGACTTTATATGTTCCACGCCACCTTACGCGCCCATGTCTCCCTAAACGAGGCCTTAAGTTTTAGCGCGAGCAATAATGAGTTTAGTGGTAGCCAGGTTCGGCTTCGCCAGTCAAAGCCCAACCTGGCTACCACTAAACTCATTCTCGATATACTTAGACATAAAATAAGCAGCATTTAATATTCGACTGTTTGAATTTTTCTTTATAGCGTGTGTATTGTTCAACAGATTCTTCAAAATAAGATCAAGATGGCGTATCCCATCTTAGACAAAGAAGAGCATCGCCAATTGGCTGAACCTAATGCACGTCCACCCCCTGAACCGAAGAGAATGACAAATGATCGAAGACGTGGGCCGTTCCTCCACCCGAACAGTTCCATTTGTGCGTTCGCTGTCATCAGCTGTCATAAACAAGGAGCTCAAGCTGCTGGAAACAACCAGGACCAGGGTGAGGTGTTTGTTCCTCTTCGACAAGGACAACATCTATTGTTCGGGCCGTGCGTCAACACGCTGCGTCGCCAGGAAGCAGGTGGCGCCGCAAAACTTCCAGGCAACTTGCCCCAGGAAGGTGTCATCGTTCCGCTTGCTGACGGTCAGCGCCTACTATTTAGGCCGTACGGGCGTCTTCCTCGCCTTGATGAATTCAGGGGTCCTCGTTTACCAAATCAGCACATGATCCGGCTCCTGGGGCCAAACACACGTTTCCCGAACCTCAAAGAAGCCCTTCTTCCTCTTCGCACCGGCCAGCACCAGCTTATTGGACTGCACGAAGAAGAAGTAATCATTCCCTTACGTAAAGGACAGTTTCTGCTCTTCGAGCCGCCCGGGCCACCCTCGCCTCGGGAAGATGTGGCCTCTACGCACCTGGGAAAAACTATGCCTGCATTCGCCATGGTGAGCTGTGTGAAGTTAGGACCGGAAGCCGTCACTGACCTGTCTGCGTATCATAACATGGCTGACCCGCCCGCGCACCCGCACCGACAGAACGAGCTCGCCGGGCCGGGTGCGCGACTCCCGCACCAGGAAAGACCCGTTCTTCCCCTTCGCCATCATCAGGTGCTCAGCCTCCTTGGCGGACATCAGCCCATGGAACCACCTGCCAAACCAAAAAACGAATCAGACAAGAAGTGGCGGAATGTCAGTTACAGGACCTACAAGGGTGGCCCACAGTTTTCCCGTGCGGCTATTCGGATGGAATTTAAAAAACGACGAATGGCGGCCAAGAAAGCAGTAATTGCCAAAAATCAACATACTTTTTAAATTAGTACCTATATTCCATTTTAACTGTAACTTTTGATGTGACACAAAAAAACTGCTGTTCCGTAGTTCAAATGTCATGAGACCAAATTCTTTGTACCTATCTACAGAAAGTCATTACTTGAATTAAAATATACCTAAACAAATTGACATTGGGCGCTTTTCCACTAGACGGCACGTCAACGGCAACGTCAACGGCAACGGCGACGGCACGGCGACGATCACGTGACAATATCTATGGGAATCGATGACATGCCGTGACGGTGCCGTGCCGGCAAGTGGAAAAGCGTGTCATATAATTTCATTGATTTTCATACATGATCTCACCTACGATATCGTCGACGGTACCGTGCCGTGGCCGTTGCCATATTTTTTTAAGTTATTGTTCCATAGTTTATATTTCTTGTGTAGTCAAATTCTTTGTATCCTCAGAATGCTGTAATTTTGACCTGTGGTACATTTGATGACATGAAAATTGATGAATTTCTTTAGGCTAAATTCATTGTATCGACAGAAAGCCGTCAGTAGAATTAAATGATTTATCAGTGTGATTAAATGTTCAGTAGATGTTCTTTCAATGTGATTATTCATTACTTATTCAATTGAATTAAATGTTCAGTAGATGTTCTTTCAATGTGGTTATTCCTTATTCGATGGAATTTGATTATTAGAATTAATGAAATGTTCAATAAATGTTCGTACAATGTGATTATTCGATTACTTTTATTCATTCAATTTACCTACATTCATAATTTACAAAGAAATTAGCTTGTAATTAAACGCAAAGCCAAAAAGTAGGTAGGTAGGTACCTACAGTAGAAGACGCAAGAAGCTCGATTCAAATCAGTTGTAGAATTTTACATTGAAGGAAATCCGGAACTAGCTGCCGTTTCTCAGTTTTTACGAAGGTTTTCTAGCCTGTCTAACCTGAAATAAGTTTTATTGCAAAAATGCTGTAGCCTGGCAAAATGTCATCAAACGGAACTGAAATCTACATGCACAAACATAAGAATAAACACCCAAAACAATTAGTCATACCTCAAATACCTCATACCTCAAACTAGATGCACTCTACAAAGAAACCGATATTTTTTTTACTAGTTGCCTTGAAGAAACCGCTAAGCGTAAGGTAAATATTATTTTCAGTAACATAAAATAGGAATAGGATTTAAATCAATACCGTTGGATGCTATTGGACTTATGTCGTGCTCCAGTAGTTAGTCCTTGTAATCAATGTCATATTATAACATCTACTGACGACCACAAAAGACGTGACCAAAGATTTATTTTATAAATTATTATGAAAGGTACCTGCTTATTGATCTAGCATCTAGAATAGCAGTGGCCTGGCCTCTGATATAGTTTACAATAAATTCATGTATAAACATGTCAAAGTTATTGGGCGCTTTTCCACTAGACGGCATGTCAACGGCAACGGCATGTCATCGATTCCCATAGATATTGTCACGTGACTGTCGCCGTGCCGGTGCCGTGCTGTCTAGTGGAAAAGCGCCCATCCTAGGGAAAAACAAATCTTAAGTACCTAATTTGGCCTTAAGTCCAAATATTTATATTTTTATATGTCAAAATCTCTTAATTTGGCTTGTAAATTTATTAGTGTTATTTTAAATTGTCTCTGTAAATGCTGTGAGACTATTAAAAAAGAACTAAAGAATTTCAGTCAAATATACCGCCTTGTGTCATTCCGGCGCAAAGGTGCCCATCACATTCGCAGTGTTTCCGCATTGAATGACAATGGACATCCTTTGCACCAAGAATGACCCGGAACGGGGGTCACATCCCCTCTCGCTTAAACTCACTAAAAATAAAAGTTTTAGCCTCCTTACTCCAACTAACTACCAGCCGTTTCCACTGCAAAAGGCACAAAAATGTCTCTGCTCTACAATAGAAACTGTTCGTAACTAGCTCCCCTACGAAAGGTTAATTACGTTATTTTAGTTACTAGCTAATAAAAAATGTAAGTATAGTGCCTATACTGGTTACGAAGACCAACACGTTACGAAGGGCCTGCTCAATCTGCTCATAGGTAGATCATAATTGCTCATCGCGTCGTGACGTAACGCTCTTGGTCGCAACTTTCCCTTAATTGGTGTTTTCCATGTTGCTCTCTCACTCTAAACGCATCAACGTTGTATGAATCATAACATAATATAAGTAAATGACACTCTTATAGCCCAGTTGAACTGCCTGTACCCTTACTAGGTATCATGGATTATTTGTTTACTAGTGTCTAAAGGTAGCAACACACAGGCGCAACGTTCGGCGCCGAAGGTTCCGTTCAACACGCTGTCAATGCTTTTGCAACTCAACTGGTAGGGATGATGGGACTATGTAGGTAGTCATTACTATTTATAACTAGCGGACCCGGCAGAGTTCGTCATGCCCGGAAAAGCAACGCCATATTAAGCGTGATATCCCCCATCCTCTCTCCTCCCGTCCCTTACTTCCCTCCCTTCCCTCCTGTCCCTCCCGCCCCTCTCTTCCTTCACTTGATTGATAAGACCCCTACCCAGAATAGAAACTCCTTGTACTACGTAATGTCCTCTTACCTTAGAAAGAAACGTTCATCGTTGCTGCCAACCTTAAAACCTTAATGATCAGACCCAAAATGGCGCCTGACAAAACAATGAGTGATTTGGCTGCAAATTAGAAACACACACTGAATTATGCATCTTATTGGAAGAGATTTGCGTATGTGTATAGCAAAGAAGCAATATAATTCTGAATACAATAAACTAGGTTTAGTAACAATAGCCTTTACAATAGGTATTGTGATTGATTTCGTTTCGGAAAGAACTAAAACTTGAATGTGTAGATATAAGGTACCTATAGCTTTCCGCCCCGCGGTTTCACCCGCGACTTAATGAGATTTCCCGAGGGAATGAGATATTTTCCTGCGGTAAAAAATAGCCTATGTCCGTCTCTAGGTTACCATCTATCGTCCTGCCAAATTTCATCAAGATCGGTTTAGCCGTTTAGGCGTGAAAGAGCAACAAACAAACATACAGAGTTACTTTCGCATTTATAATATTAGTAAGTATAATTTTATGGATTCTGGCAGGTATACAATTTAGTAATGCAACAAATAAACGGATTTTCATTTTCCTTCTTATCGAGGAGGTTTCGATTTGCCGTACGTGAACAGTAATACAGGGTGTTAATTTAATTGCGTGCCATAGCTTAGGAGGTGTTTCAGTAACGTAAAAGAAGTTCATGAAAAATATTTAAAAAATCCAACTCAATAAATAAAAACGTTAATAATCAGTATTTATTATGATTTCAAAAGCTGCATTTAGCTCTCCGGCTATAACCGAGCCCGCGCGAGTCTCTCTCATTGGTCGATAGCGACTCGCGCGCGCGCGTGATTGATTATAGCCGGACAGCCAACCGCAACTCTGGGAATCATTATGAATACCTACCGATTATTGTTTTTTAATTTTTTGATTTAATTTTTTTTTTTTATGGTCTCCTTTTACGTTACTGAAACACCCCCTAAGCTATGGCACGCAATTAAATTAACACCCTGTATAAAAGGTCTCCTCGGACATTGCTATCGATTCGTTGAGAATCTTGTCTAAAATTATTGCCGACTCTTCTTGTTTTCTCATGATAAAAAGTTACAGGTATAGAATTACTAACAATGTTTATGTAACGACACTATCAAAGACAGCGACTATGATTGTGCCCTCCGAAGCAGTGAATAATTTTTCTTACAGACAAGCATTCAGTTTAAGCAATCAGTCTGCATTGTCCTAACCAAACTGTGGAAAATGTCACATAGATAAACAGATACATATCATCGTTGTGTTGTGTTCCCCAGTGGGAACCGAACCCAGGACCTCCGGATTGCGAGTCCATGGCTCAGACTACTAGACTACGAACGGAGGCAACAAATCTGTAAGGAACCGTATCTTGTTTTTTAACTTAACTTGAAATTCACAGCTACCCTTACATAAGGTATTGGTATCGATTCCTATGGGCACAAAATCACTAAATCTTGACGAGAACGGTCACATGTCATTGTCTATTCTAAGAGAACGAAAAGGAGCAACAATTTTGGTTAACTTTTAGTTAGTCATGCTCTCCAAGAATCGATAGCATTGTCTGATCGGAGGTAGCAAATCTTATTATGATGAGATTAAGGTTTGTGTATTGTCAACAAACCGCAGAGATGCGGTGACCGTGGCGGCGGCCTCGACAGTGAGACCATTTGAAGTGAGACGTCACAGCATCTGCCCACCACATCCTGATAAGGAAGTGGAACCGCCAGTACACTAGCCTGCCTGCCAGTGCCGGCTGCCTACACCCATGGACACAACGTTTGTTTCTATTACAATCAACAATATTGTACACAAAACTTTATAAGGACAGGAATACTCGTACATATTTTTACTACAAAGATAAATCTCGTACTTATTTGTATTTTTGTAAATAATGAAATCTGAAACTAGTAGGTACCTTATTAATGGGTGTAAGGGAGTAAAACCTACCAGTTTGCGGAAATCTGTACCCTACACACTTTAAATTACAAGTCAAGAAAAACTTACACGAAGAAATTATTTCAAGAAATGAAAGAAATTTTAGGCTTCCCTATTCATTGCCTGATTGTGGTTGTCTTCATGTATGGGGAAGTCAATATATACCTATTTTTATATATTTTTTCATTTCCTGAAAGTAGTTCTTTGTGACTGTTGTTCAGTTGACTGAACTAACCTAAGATGTAATGAATGAATTATTGGACCGACTTCAGCATATTAAGTCTACTTACATTTTTAAAAAAGCCAACAGAAGGAAGGCGATCTAATTAATATGTATCTCTCCTTACTAAATTATTCTACCCACACATGCAAGTGGCAGAACACCATTACAATATTATAGGTATTTTTATACAAGTGTTCATAGACAGCAGCGTGTTCATGTAAACCTGCGGGTACTGATTACCTCTATGCCTTCGTCATACCATTTGCTGGTACCTACTAGGATAAATAAATAATGCCTTTTTCATAAGTTTGTTTTTACAATTTTGTATGAAGAAGGTAAAATATTTTACGAGCAAAATTTTTTAGTACATTTGAACATCTTGTGTTGATACTTGACAGGTATCTAATATTTAAAATACTACACAATCGCACATTTAGGCTCGTATTTATAAAGCGATCTCAAGATTGAGAGCAATATTAAGTATGGATTTGATAGATCATTTTGTACCTACTGTAATGACATTTCTGATACGGACTCAAACTCGCTGTCACTCTTGAGAGCTGATTATGAATACGGGCCTTAGTAGAGAAGTTAAATGTTTACAGATTCCGTTCCGGGATAAACCGAGAGTGTCAACCCTTTATGATACCAATGAAATTAATATTATTGAGAGTAATTTCAGGAACCTTACCTTTTACTAATACCTCACTGAAACCCTTTTGCTTTGTCTAGTTGCTAATACTGGTTCGTACAGGTTTCAAGAATTTTATACGGGGTAGCCATTTTTTTTTTATTTACTGAAAAAAACTTCTTTGTGAAAATTGTTCAGTTTCGTTGAGAGTATAATAAAATTATTCCCGTTGCATTTGCAAGGAAAAATTTAAGCAGATACAGCAATAAATTCTAGGTAAATTCTAAGTACCTATGACGTAGCAGTTATAAGTCACCTTCAGAAAATCCGGGTTCAGTTTCATACGCGGGAAACAAACAAAAATACAAAACGATAGCAGGATTTGATGGTCGATATCCTTGAAAGAATTTAGGCAATCGAGCATTTTTCTTAAATATAACTTGACGCAACATTTTTAGTGCAAACTATTTGCAGTTGTTCCCACAGTACTGATTCGCATTTACAATATTAATGGCTGAACGGATTTTGATGAAACTTGGCAAGACGATAAATTGTATCTTGGATCCATACCCAATGTCCATACATAGGTTACTTATTACCGCGGGAAAATACCGCATTCCTACTGGAAAACTTACAAAGCCTCGGGTAAAGTTATAATTTCAGGCTCTACTTACGGAATATTCCCCTCAAGCACGGAAGGTCCAATTACCGGAATGTCCACTTCTTAGATGTAAATAAACTAATCTACACTATAGATGCTGAGGAAATAACGTAAAATGTGCTCTACGAGATCAAATGGGCTCTACGAGATGAGTTTTTCATGAAACTGAACAACTTTAGTAATTTTATTTTTTTGTACGATTGATAGCTACGATCATTTTCCCATAGTTGTTAAACGGGTGTTTTGCGACACTTCCATAATAAATGTTAGCAATCAATGATTCTGAGTATTTTTTGTTATAAAAATAACAGCACTCTCTGCACGAACCATCTTAAATAGCTGCACCGGAATACTCACTTCTTGAGCATGAAAGCTTTGCTGAGTTCCTTGAGGACCGTGGAGACGATGGCGCCGGCGGCGGGCACTGCCAGCACCGAGGCGTCCATGCACGCGGACAGCGCCGCCGGGGCCAGCACTCCCAGCCGGCTCAGCCTGGGGCTACCCTTCGACATATCTTCGGCTACTCTCCAGACACTCTCGACTGATCAAGTTACTGTATGCACTCGCGCGCGACCGTCACCGCAGAGCGATCCGCTTCGCACGCAGTCGGGGACTTGAATGCGCGACTGGCGGCCGAGCGGCGCGGACGCACCTGCCATGCCGCCGCGCCGCCGCCTGCCCGGTGCCGGTCAGATACCTACGTGATCGCATCAATACTCATATGGGAAAAAGATCGCGTCCCAATCAACTTGTCTTATTTCATTCTGATTCTGTAGGTAAGCTGTTTTATATTCAAAGCATAGGTACGATGAATAACTTTAATAACCTATTAAGGGGGTCTTTATATTACTTACCTACACGTGACTAATTTTTTACTCAGAGATATCGTATTACCTATTGCACCATAATTCAGAGTAAGCAAATGAATATCAAAGTTTCTCAAAAATAAATACTACTTATATTAAGTACGCTACTTTATCATTGCCTCCGAGGGTTGGTGGTATGAGCCTTAAACTTCCGATATAGTTGAAAAGTGGGTTTGGTTTTCATGGGGTGTATTTACCAATTTACTTCATAATCTGACGTTTTTCCTAACAGGTTAATACAATGCAGTAGATAATTCCATCAGTTCTTCATTACATTAGTCCCAAAGAACTTTTATAGTGGTCATTTCACAAACATCATCATAAGCCTATAAGGCGGTTTAAAGCTCTTACTCCAGGGTTCATCGGGTCATTTGATTCGGAAACCCACATGATAAAAGTATTCTTTATTGCTTGCTTGACATCCGACTAAAAAGGTTGATTCCAATATCTTTACCTGGTCGTATAATGACCTAACATCGACATATTTTGTTGAAGAAGATACCAAAAAAGAGCGCCAGTTTTGCAAGTCTCGAATATCTGAAATCCGAACAAGTACAAGTCGGACTCACCAAGGCTTCCGTACTAACTTGTGGGTGGTGATTCAAAAGTTCCCCCGACACGGGAATCGAGTCTAAATGAATGGTTTTTTTTTTCATTTTGTTTAGCACAAAATGCAGTCTGAACAACCTGATTGTCGTCTGTTAAGAAAAAGGATTCTGTACTTCAGAAGCCCGTCGGTCCGGGCTGCTGTCTTTGATAGTGGTCGTCACACAAACTATGTCAGAGGGCTTGTAGGCAGTTTAGAAAGACTTGGACACCTTACTTCGGATCGTTTAACAATTTGAAAAACCCACTCGACAAAAGAAAAAGCCGTTGAACTCAAAGTGGGGACACTCATTTTAAAGTCTAGGCCACGGGTCTAAGCCCCATTGTGTGACAGGACCGTTTTACTGTTAGATTGTAGGTTCAGGAAAAGACAGGCTATACAAGATAAGATAAAGGCAACTTAGCAAACGTGTGGTAAAGTACAATCATTATAAACAGACCTTCTTGTCGATACTTCAGTAAAACTATTGTCTATCTATCCTGCGAGTGACTATTTTGTGAATTACTATGATCATGCCTACAATAACAATGAGTGTAAAATACAAAAGAAAGTCTACATAAAACTGAACCAATTTTCCTAGGCCCATTTAATATTTTTTTTTTTTTCATATTTCTACAAACAAGCCCGATGGTGTAGTGGATAAGGCCTCTGTCTCCTGTGCAGAGAGCTCGTGTTTCAATTCCCACCACGGACGAATGGTGCAATAGGTAATACGATATCTCTGAGTAAAAAATTAGTCACGTGTAGGTAAGTAATATAAAGACCCCCTTAATAGGTTATTAAAGTTATTCATCGTACCTATGCTTTGAATATAAAACAGCTTACCTACAGAATCAGAATGAAATAAGACAAGTTGATTGGGACGCGATCTTTTTCCCATATGAGTATTGA